>JAYMGJ010000380.1:0-205168 GCA_037178675.1 Scleroderma bovista
CCACCACCGACGACGATGCAATGCCACCCCACTGCCTGCGTTGACGACGCGACCACCCATTTGCGTCAATGACGCAACCATCACTGACGACCACCAGCGATGAGAACCAGCCCACCAGACACGACGCCATGCCCACCACCACCAGCGCCTGCGTTGACAATGCAACTACCATCACCTGGACGATGGCAACGACAACGCGACCACCATCTACCTGCATCAATGACGTGGCCACCACCACCAGTGACAACAACCAACCTGCCTCGATGGCACAACCACGCCCGGACGAGCCACCACCAACACGACGACGACCTTAGTATATAATGTTTTGTATCATACGGAATTAATATAAATTGATTGACATGAGCATTGAATGAATTAAGGTGATCAAAGCCTACTAAGTACAGACAGCAAAGGTATGGGTACTCTAGAACAGTCTGGGACAGCTGGGACATCCTGGGACAGTGTTGGGACAGTCTGTGCTAAGCTACCCAGTTAGGTACCTTGTTGGGAGAGCTGGGGTTCTGGGAGAGCTGTCCAGTGCTGTCCAGTACTGGACAGGGGAGGGCTGGTTTGCTGATGAAAGAGAAGGGAGTAAGCAGAATTTGTCAAGGATTGGTAAGAGCTTTGTAAGGGGTTTGTAAGCAATCAGTAAGCAAGGGATAAGCAGGAATGAGTAAGCATACGGAGCATGAATAAGCTGCTGAGTAAAGGAATGCGTAAGCTGCATGACAAGATTGATTGGTAAGGGAGTGAGTCATCAGCTGAGTAATATACCAAAAATGCAAAAGGGATAGAGTAATACTGATGACAAGAGAGCATCAGTAAGCAAGGGATGAGTCACTGCACAGCAGAAGAAGTCATTGATGCACAGCCTAAGAAGTTTGATGGGGGGCTGTGTACCATCAGGAATTTGATAGGACAACAATGGGGAAGATCTGAGATAAACAGAGGGATTGATCCGAGACAAAACAGCCACAAGAAGGGTACCAGGGGTCCAGAGGTCTTTTGGGGGGTCAGCATACACTAAGGTATAGTGCATGTGTTCTAGCGCCGCTGAAGCACAACCATGGGCTCCCTTGATGAGCTCTCTTCTGGGAAAGAACGAGAGAGGGTTCTTCTTCCTAATAGCACTATAAAGTGGGGGCATAACTGTCATGGTGCTGGGGGAAGTCCTCTGAAAGTAGGGAAGCAGATAGAGTATTGAATTTGATGCATCCAGGGAAGCGAGATGAACAACAGAGGAAGATGGACATGGCAAGCATCTGGGAGGAAGGGACCATAGGCTGAGGGCTCAGGGGACACAGAGATGACCAGAGAAGACTTCTCAAGCTTGACAATAGACCGAGAACGAGAGGGACTGAGGGAGCAGGCTGGGAAGATATGTGCCAGGCAGTGCACGGGAACTCTGGGAGAGGCTGTCCTAAGAGCAGGACATAGTGGAGATCTGCAGCAATAGCAGAGAAATGATCCAGAGAAAATACAGACTCCATAGTGAGCAATGAAGCAAATGTCTGGATTGCAGGGGGAATATCTCCATGGGAAATGAACAGATTTGCGTCAGAACTTGACAGGCAGATAGACCATGTTCTAGGCTCTCTGACAGTATAGTCACATGCCTGATAGCTTCAGAAATGATGGAGCTATTCAAAATATCGGAATGCCAGCACTGGGCACCTAAAAATGACATTTGGGTGCTAAAAACCATTTCTTCTCTTTCTCCTTTGTTTCTCCATCAATTCTTTGGCTTCTTTGATCGTTCTGGTATGGGAGTTGGACTGCAGATGTGTGCATTCCTTTCTCATACCACAATTGACATTATTCCTTCAGTTTCTTCTGCTTCTTGGCGGTTCTTGTGTGAGGGATGACTGCCAGACGTTGGCATTCATCTCTTGCTCCAGGATAGTCTTCTTGTGCGATAGATGGCTACGATGAGGGTCCATCATGCTTATCCTTCACATAAGGATCATTCAATATAGGCGTTATCTTCCATGTTCACTGTACCAAACCTGTTTGGTGCGTGACATCATGTGGAGGACAATGATACTGCATCTGGTTCAGTCGACGCTGGTCTCACTTGTGTCCAATATATGGGCAATGTTGACATTGTTTTCAACGACAGTGCCTTGCATTCCAGTCGCCGTCCAAGTGCAAAGCATTGTCAAGGCAAACTTCTTATGGAGATTGATGCGTACAATCAACCTTTCATTTGGTGAGTATCTTTGTTATATTTTGTCTTCAATAGCTAATGTCACTGGAAGGTGCCGACTCCATTCACCTTCCCACTCTAGGCATTTGAAGTTGGGCAGTCTCCAAGAATATGACACACAATATTTGCGTGCCCTTTTGGAGGATGACTGGGATACCATTAATCATTGTGAAAATACCACCAAGCTGGCAGGGTATGGACCCCATTTGCCTTGTGACTATGTTGCCAGCCCTTCAACTCAATCACAACTTTGTTGTAAGTATTTTCTGCTTTCACACTACAGCCATATTCTCACTCGTTTATAGCTCATTGGCATCAGGGTGCAGATATGAAACTTAAACAGGGGGTAATGCGAAAGTGGGCAAGTGGTTGTCATGCCACCTTTCAAATATTTGTCCCTCAAGATATTGCTGCCTGTCCCTGCATCATAATCCTGTGCTGGAATCCTCACTCGCATCCCCCACCAGCACCTGTCAAGATGCCACCAGCATTAAAGAGTCTTTTTTTTTGATTCATTATCTTTGCTAAAATGGAAACTTGCAGATGCTACACCCCGCCAAATCTTTCTTGATACGGCATTTGTTGAGGGTCTTCAGCAAGTGCTTTCTTGGGATCCAGTCCACATGGGCCACAATGTGACACTCCCTGACTTGCACCCATCCTTTGCGAATCTCAACCATGTGTGGCAGTTGATCAGTAGTATGCGCAAGGACTATTATCCGTGTGGAACCGGATACAATGGTATGTACTACTCGGCTCATTTCAACATTGCAAATGCTGACAGAATCACAAGGTGCTGTGCTTCTCGCTGAACATCATGCAAAGCTTCCATCAAATCAATGGTACCTCTGCTGTGTGGAAACACACCCCCTCAGTCGAGGGTCGGCCTTCAAACTTACTTATCATTTGCATGACAATGAGAATGTCACAACAACTTATACATGTGAAACAACTATCCATCAACACATCATTCAAGTGTGCCAAAGGATGGCAGGAATTCGAGATAGAGTCATGGGACGTTAACTGTCAACATTGTAAGTATTACAATTGTATTGTATTTCTGACACTCATATGTCTACTGGCTGTCGTGGGTGCCCATGCATTTACAATGTCACAAACTGCGCAAGCGCATCTTGTTCTTTTTCAGCAAATCTTTGATATCGCAAAAGTGGATACTGGACTCAACATCCATTTTCACCACATTCATGGAGATGGAATTGAGTCTGTCATTGCTGACAGCCATAAGGGTCACGGTTTAGGTATGCACTGTGTCTACTTTGTTTTTGATGCCTCGCTCACAGACACTAATAAGGTCTGGGAATGTATTGTGTTGAACTATCCTGTGGGCTGCTGTCAAGTCCGGGTCTACTCTGGTAGGGGGTCCGGTCAAGTCCGGACGAGCGCGGACAAAGGAAGAGGGCAGAGGGCTGGACAAGGGATTAGTCCGGCCGGAGTTGGTGACCACTTGGATTCAACGACAAGGACGACATGCGTTGATCCCTTGCGTAGGTTCTGGTCAAGGTGATAGAGACAGAGACAGAGACAGAGACAGACAGAGACTGGAGTAGTGACTAAGTTGATTTCAGACTGAGGAGTACAGGATAAACTAGAGGGTACTTATACTAAGTAGAAACTAGGGTCGAGTATATACGGTGACAAGTAAACAACCTAATAGCGGACAAGGGATGACCGGAGTTAGGACTAGGTCAGGTCCGGTGAAAATAAAGTCAGGTCCGTGTAAAATAAATCAGGTCCGGTGAAAATGCTACAAGGTATAGGATATATCGAGTTCACGGAGAACTCACGTCAAGGCAGGGTAGACGGCAAGGTGTAGTAAGAGCGAATGGAGTATAGACCAAGGGTCGTAGTTAGCGGAAGGTTATCTGCGCGACCGTTGACCAGAGTAACTGAGAACGACCGGAGTTGAGCTGTAGGCCTGCGATGTGACTGGAGTGACCGGATAAGGCCCGGAGTTGGGCATGGTCGTAACAGTATCCCCCTTTTAGGGGCCGAACCCATGAGGCCCCAATGAGGCTGTCGTGTGGTCGCCTAGAACAATGCGGAGTCTGGAGTGATTGTCTGAGTACGAATTCTGGATCTATAAAGATCAGACCGGTTTTGCTTGTTACCCCCAGTTTTCTTTCCGTGATCCTAACATGTCGGCCACTGCTAAGTCCACCAGCCCTGTCGCCCCCGTTGCCACCGAGTCCAGGGATTGGACGAAGGCCTCGACACCGGAACTACAGTCTGGTAGCGAGGACGAATCCGACGTTCTCGACGCCAAAGCGAAGGAGCACCGTCGTCGCAAGCAAGTGAAGAGGGAGGAGAGGCAACGTAGGGAGGAGGCGGAGAGGCGAGCGCACGAAGAGGCGGAGGCAAGGGCTCGCGAGGAGGCAGAGCGTGCCAAGGCGGAGGCGGAGCAGAAAGCGAGAGAGCAGGCGGAGAAGGACAGGGCGGAGGTGCAGCGGAGGGCTGCAGAGGTTGCAGTGAGGCAGAGAGCGATGGCGCAGGAGGCGTCGAAGAAGAGAGCAAGGGAAGAGCTGGAGGCGGGTCCGAGTGGAGACCGGAGCAACAATGTCCGGTAAGTATTTTTTTTAAATTTTATTCCCTTGTTACTTTATTAATTTTTTGGCAGGTGCATTCGCTGTGCGAAGCACAAGGCCAAGTGCGAACGAGACCCGGAAAAACCCAAGCAGCGCGCGTGCATGAAGTGCGCCGGCCTCAAGGAGAAGTGCGAGTGGCCGGAGGTGGGGGGTCCCGGTCCGGTAGTGGACAAAGGCAAGGGTAAGGCGAAGGAGAAGGAGGTGGCGACGTCACCGCGAGGCGGTGAAAAGCGGAAGAAGAAGAAGCTGGCGAAGGTTGTCAACGACGACGACATCGTCGAAGTACTGGGGCCGTCTGGGAAACGGTCCGGGTTTGACCCTGGGCCGTTCCTGGAACGACTGGACCGGTTGACCGGGGCCGTCGAGGAGATGACCGGGCAGATGCGCCGGGTCGCAGATGCCACTCGCTCGGTGGCGAGGGGAAATGAGCGGCTGACGGCCGGCCTCGAGACTTTTCTCGAGGAGTGTCGTTTCTTTACGGCGCCCTGGGACGAGGACGAGGAGTCGGAGGACAGCGAGGCGGAGGTCGACCCGGAGGAGGTCGAACAAGAAGTCCAGGGGCTCCATGAGGAGCAGGAGAACCCTGGCAGCGGTGTGCCGGAGTAGGTGGTCCGGTCCGGACTCCTTGTAAATAGAAAATGTAATTTAGTTTTACTTTTTTGTTTATAAAGAAAAGTGGCTGGATTTGAGAGTGAGTGATATTACAGAGACAGAGTGAAACGGATAGGGGAAACAGATAAAAGAAACGGATAAGAGAAACAGAGAGCGAGAGTATTATTACATAGATGCGAGTGGTCCGGGTTTGTCCGGGTACCGGACATGGTAGTCTTCAAGTAAATCCGTAGCGTTGCCTAGCTCAGTGGCGAGTAGCCAAGAGGTTTCTTCGTCAGTTCCTTCGTAACCGGACCAACGTACCAAGTACAGCAGTTTGCACGATTTTTGTCGATGGTCAACCTTGGAGTCGAGGATCTCAGAGATCTCAAACTCCGGTTCACCATCTACCTCGACTGGTGGCGGAGGAGGCTGTATCCGGTCTGGTATAGTGTTGGGTATGGCCGGTTCGAGTTAGGAGACGTGGAAGATGGGGTGAACGGCGCGCATGGAATCTGGAAGGCATAGCGTAAAAGAGAGAGAGCCTACTTGTGCTATGATAGTGTAGGGCCCAAGATTCTTTTCTGATAGCTTTTTGGATGGTCGAGTAGACCGGAAGTATTTGGCTTTCACGTATACTTGATCGCCTACTTTGAAGTCCGGTGCCGGAGTACGTTTGGCATCAGCCGGACCCTGGTAGCGAAGTTGCGTGTGGGCCATTTCTTCTCAAAGGTATTGGTGCAGCGACTCGAGGTTGACTGCGTAGTCACGAGCCCTGGCAGAGGTCATGTTGCGTTCTGGGTAGACAGAGATGTTAGGGTGGTAGCCCTTGTTAGCGAAGAACGGAGAGACTCCGGTGGTAGCACTTGGTGCATTGTTGTATGCGAACTCCGCCAGTGGGAGTAAGTCCGCCCAGTTGTCCTGCTGGTAGTTGCAGTAGATCCGGAGGTACTGTTCCAGTGTCTGGTTAGACCGCTCTGTCTGGCCATCGCCCTCCGGGTGGTAACCGGAGGTGAAGTGGAGGCGCATGTCGAGGGCCTTTCCGAGTGACCGGAAGAAGTGAGAGACAAACTCTGTACCGCGATCTGAGGTGACGTGGGCGGGAACACCGTGCTTGGAGAATACATGGAGCAGGAAGAGTTTTGCAAGCTCCGGGCTAGTGATGGTGTCATGAGTAGGGATGAAAATGGCTTGTTTAGAAAGCCTGTCTACCACGACCAGGATGGCGGTAAAGCCAGTAGATGAAGGGAGTTGCTCTATGAAGTCCATTGAGATGGAGTTCCAAGGCTTCTCCGGTACAGGGAGCTGTTTCAGCAACCCATAGGGTCTATGGCGCGGTGTCTTGGCTCGTGCGCAAGAGGTACATGACCGGACGTAATCCTTGACGACGGTCCGGAGACCAGGCCAGGTATACTCACGCCGGATTAGCTCTAGAGTCCGGTTTTGCCCAAAGTGACCAGCGAGCGGGTGATCGTGTCGATACCGGAGTACCCGGAGACGGAGATCATCCAAGTCCGGTACGTATATGCGACCGTCTAGTCGAAGGAATCCAGCCTCGTCTGTGGACCAGCGAGAGTCCGGTGGATCTGCGAGGTGGACCTGGGCAATGGGATCAGAGGGTAGTGCGGAGAGGATGTCGCTATGGAGTGTTTCCACGTCCATGATTGTGACTGCACGGAGGACCGGAAACTCTAGATAAGTAGCGCGAAGAAAATTAGAGAGTTGTTCTTGAGTGAACACCGGCCTAAGGTTTTGGGGATTAACCCGGGCGTAGCCACTATCCCCCTCTTTGGGGTAGACGTCCCATCGTCTAGTGAGGGCGTCCGGCTTGGCACCGAGTTTCCCGGGACAGAAACGAATGACAAGATTAAATTGAGATAAAAATTCAGACCACCGGGCTTGCCGGCGGGAGAGGACTTTTGAGGTGGAGAAGTACTCGAGGTTTTTGTGGTCCGTGACGACGTCTATAGGGGAGGCGGAGCCTTCGAGGTAATGGCGCCAGTTCCGGAATGCTTCGAAGATAGCAAGCAATTCCTTATCGTGGGTGTCGTAGTTCAACTCCGGAGCAGTCAAGGTCCGGGAGTAGTACACGACCAGACGGATCTCTCCGTCGGCGCAGGTAATGGACAAGATGCCAGCGACGGTGTAGTCGGAGGCATCGGTTTCCACGATGATAGGGGTATCCGGAATGAAGTGGGTGAGGATAGGCGCAGTGGTGAAGGCATGCTTCAGCGCGTTGAAGGAGCGTCGACAGTCGTCGGAGAAGTTCCAAGGAGCGTCTTTCCGGGTGAGCCGGGTAAGAGGGACCACGATGTCGGAGTAGTTGAATATGAACCGGCGGTAGAAATTGGCAAAGCCCAAGAAGGACTGGATGTCCTTTACCTTTCGAGGTTCAGGCCAGTCGGAGATGGTTTGGATCTTGTCCGGAGACATAGTCAAACCGTCCGGAGAGAGGCGATAGCCAAGGTACTCTACCGAGTCCGAGTGGAACTCACATTTCTCCGGTTTGGCGAAGAGGCCATGCAACCGGAGTCGGCGGAGAACTTCCCGGACGTGCTGCTGGTGGGACTCCATATCCTCGGAGTAGATGAGGATGTCGTCGAGGTACACGACGACGCAGACATCCAGCATGTCAGCGAAGATGGTGTTGACAAAGCGCTGGAAGGCTGCAGGGGCGTTAGTGAGGCCAAAGGGCATTACTAACCACTCGTAAGACCCATAGCGCGTACGGAAGGCGGTCTTCCACTCATCGCCCGGAGCAATCCGGACTAGATGGTACGCGTGCCGGAGGTCGATCTTCGAGTAGATCTTAGCACGGCTTGGGGAGTCTAGTAGGTCAGAGATTAGGGGGAGTGGATAGCGATCCTTTTTGGTGATTTTGTTTAGGCCTCGGAAGTCAACGCAGAGGCGGAGTGAGCCATCCTTCTTTTTTACGAAGAGGACCGGAGCAGCATGGGAGGAAGCGGTAGGACGGATGAAACCTGTATTAAGATTCTCGTCGATGAAGGTCCGGAGAGCAGAGAGCTCAACCGGAGACAGTGAGTAGAGAGTTCCCAGAGGAGGGGAGGTACCTTCTTCAAGGTCGATCTTCAAGTCGTAGTCGCGATGCGGGGGAAGTTCAGAGGCCTTTGCCTTGCTGAACACATCCGCATAATCGCGATACTCCGGAGGGACGATGTCCAGGTCCGGCGGAGTAGAGGCGGAGGAAGAACGAGCCTTTGCTGAGTCGGAGGGACGCAGCTGAAGTTGGTATTTGGTAGATCCCTCTAATTTGCATGCACGCACGAATGCGGCTGCATTAATCAGGGAGATGTGGGGAGGGGTGCAAACCGGAGTGTCGATAGATGGTGCGAGGCCAGGGTCAGATTGGCCGGAGAGGCCGGAGACAGGGTTACCGGACTGAACCGGAGAGGGAGTCGACGGGGGCGCTAGCAAACTTGGTGCAAGGGTCCGGAAAGTTAAACTGCTCAGTACCCAGTCAATCAACGGATTGTAGCGGGTGAGCCAGTTATGTCCAAGGACAATCGAGCATTCAGAATCCAACGGAGCAAGATAAAAAGTCATAGGGGTGACATCACCGGATGCGGGGAATTTCACTGATAAATCGACAGCTTGAGTGATTACAAAGTTTGATGTACCGTCAAAGAGCCGGAGTGTAATCGGAGGAACGGAGTAAGTGGAGATATTGTTTTTGTGCGCGAATTGTATCTACAAAGCAATGCGTGGACCCGGAGTCCACAAGCGCGCGGGTTTTAGGTAAGTCAAATGGTAAGAGGATAACATGGGGCATAAGGGAGTTAGGATCATAAAGAGCGGACGCGTTGAGGCGGGCCTCCTTGGGTGCACTTCCGGAGTCAACACAGCTCACCGGTTGTGCGGAGGGCCGGGAGCTGCTTACTCTTTTTTTGACTCGGAGTTGGCACCCGAGTTAGTAGAGTCCGTCTTACCAGACTCCACAGCGATGGCCGCAGCGTGAGCTTTGGCCTTTTTGGTCTTTTTGGGACAGTTGTCCGCAAAATGACCGGTACCTCCACAGAACATGCAGAGGTTGTTGTCTAGTTGCCGCTTTCGCTCATCGGCGGTGAGCTTTCCATCCTTACCAAGCTTGTTGGTGAGGTCCGGTCTGGTGGAACCGGAAGAGGATGGGTTGCTGGTCGTTTTGGATGACCCAGCAGTGGCGGAGCTAGAGGTGTTGCCGGACTTGGATTTCTCCTTGCCGGACTTGGGTGAGTTGCCTCCGGAGTCGGAGGTCTTAGCTGGGGACGAGGTGGACTGACTTTTTGTGGTACGAGCAATCTCGTCTTTGCGCTCCCAGTAGCGCGCATCGATCTCCTGGCATAGTGCCCAGAGTCCATGGAGAGTCAGGGGCTTGCCGACTCGAGCAATCTCGTCTTTCAAACGATCCGGAAGTCCGGAGTAGAACAGGCGGCGGAGCGCGCCATCTCCGTAGTCCTGGACCTGGGAGGCAAGTCGGTTGAAGTCCACAATATACCGCGTAACGTGGTGTGCGTCCTTCATCCGGAGGTGTTCGAGCTGGTGCTCGGCATCGGCGATGGGGTCGTGAGGTCCGAACGTACTCTGTAGTTCGGCGACGAAATGGACCCAGCTATCCATCCAGCGCGGACGGTCAGCCGGATTGCCGGAGTTCAGGAGATCCGGTTCGAACCATTCTAAGGTCATCCCTTTTAGATATGACTGGGCGAAAGTTACCTTTGCCCTGTCAAGGCGGAATGCCTTGGCTCGATCCTGGAAGCAGAGTTCGCACTGGACCAAGAAGGTCCTGAGCTTTTTGGGGTCCGTACCGTCGAAGGTGTCCGGTTCACGGACTTTGGCACAGGAGGAGGAGGACTCGTTGGTCCGGCGGGAAGAGCGGGAGAGGCGATTGACGGCGATGGCTAGATTGTGGAAAACAGCTAGACCAGGGTCTAGCTCTTCCGGGGCGTCGACAAACTCGTTGTTGTTGTTGTTGTTGTTGTCGCCATCTCCGGGGTCATCCGGATCATCTCCGGGACCATCCTCAGGGCCGAACCATTGGAATCGACTGGGTTCGCGACACTCCGGAGTGGAGTCGCGATGGTAGGGGAAGCCGTCACCGGGAACGGATCCACAGTGACCAGGGTCTGCAGAACCACGAAGGCTCTGAGACGCAGCGTCGCGACGCGGAGTCATCGACTCTACTGGGCTTCGAGCTGTGAAACTCCTAAATTGGCTTACAGAAGCCGGAGGTTGCCTGCGGTTAGACAGGGCTTGTTGGGCGGCGGATAGGTGGAGGTCGTCTACTGCACCTGCTTCCTCAGCAAGTGCTGCAGCGGTATGAGCGCGAGAGCGCGTGGTCATAGTCATAAGGAAACTGGACAGGATATGCGTACGAGGTTTGGGACAGTGAACCCACACAAGTGTGAGTCTGAAATACTGTCAAGTCCGGGTCTACTCTGGTAGGGGGTCCGGTCAAGTCCGGACGAGCGCGGACGAAGGAAGAGGGCAGAGGGCTGGACGAGGGATTAGTCCGGCCGGAGTTGGTGACCGCTTGGATTCAACGACAAGGACGTCGTGCGTTGATCCCTTGCGTAGGTTCCGGTCAAGGTGATAGAGATAGAGACGGAGACAGACAGAGACTGGAGTAGTGACTAAGTTGATTTCAGACTGAGGAGTACAGGATAAACTAGAGGGTACTTATACTAAGTAGAAACTAGGGTCGAGTACATACGGTGACAAGTAAACAACCTAATAGCGGACAAGGGATGACCGGAGTTAGGACTAGGTCAGGTCCGGTGAAAATAAAGTCAGGTCCGTGTAAAATAAATCAGGTCCGGTGAAAATGCTACAAGGTATAGGATATATCGAGTTCACGGAGAACTCACGTCAAGGCAGGGTAGACGGCGAGGTGTAGTAAGAGCGAATGGAGTATAGACCAAGGGTCGTAGTTAGCGGAAGGTTATCTGCGCGACCGTTGACCGGAGTAACTGAGAACGACCGGAGTTGAGCTGTAGGCCTGCAATGTGACCAGAGTAACTGGATATGATCCGGAGTTGGACATGGTCGTAACAGGTGGGCATCACCATAGTGTATGGTCAGGCCAGGGTAGGGGTGTCATCATAATATACAGTCTGGCCTGTGTGTGGGTGTCACCATAGTGTATGGTCAGGCCAGGGTAGGGGTGTCACCATATTGTACAGTCCGGCCTGGGTGTGGGCATCACCATAGTGTATGGTCAGGCCGGGTAGGTGTGTCACCATAATGGATAGTCCGGCCTGGGTGTGGGTGTCACAATAAGTGTATGGTCGGGCCAGAGAGGAAAAAATATTTGAAACAAGTCCAGGCTGATGATAGCCATGTCAGGATTGTACGTATTAGCAAAGACAAGACTGGTACTGTACTGAATGGAAATGATTATACAAGTAGTACAAGTTAATGATAAGCATTCAGGTGGTGTACTGGCCAGTAATGATTAATTGGTCATACCAACCGGTCAGTGTCATATCGGCGGCATACCGACCGGTCACTATCATACCGGTAGCATACCGGTGGCATACCAACCGGTCACTGTCATACTGGTAGCATACCGGTGGCATACCAACCAGTCACTGTCATACCGGTAGCATACCGGTGGCATACCAACCGGTCACTGTCATACCGGTAGCATACCGGTGGCATACCAACTGGTCACTGTCATACTGGTGGCATACTGACCGATCACTATCATACTGGTAGCATACCAACCGGTAACTGTCATACCGGTGGCATACCAACCGGTCACTATCATACTGGTAGCATACTGACCGGTCAGTGTCATATCAGTAGCATACCAACTGGTCACTATCATACCGGTACATACCAGTGGCATACCAACCGGTCACTGTCATACCGGTAGCATACCGACCGATCACTATCATACCGGTAGCATACCGGTGGCATACCAACCAGTACCGGTAGCATACCGACCGGTCAGTGTCATATCAGTAGCATACTGACCAGTCACTATCATACCGGTAGCATACCGGTGGCATACCAACCGGTCACTGTCATACCAGTAGCATACCGACCGACCAGTAGTTTGGTACCGGCTGATGATATGGATACCGGTATTGTTTTGTTTGGTGGTAAACAACACCATGCTGGCAGAATGCTACCCGGTGATACTTTCACAAGGATAGCACTGACAAGTAATAATGATACCAAAATTATATTGTAACAACAGACTGAGTACTGGCAGATGATGGACATGCTAGTATTGCACTTGCCAGTCATGAATACACCGGTGTACATACTGGTCATAATCATACCGGCTGTGCTATAAGACAAGCCCACTCAAGCTAATCAAAGGTATGAGTACATTGTTAGTATACTATGGTAAGCAAACCACCATGGGAAGATCATACTTGGTGTGCACTGACCGGTCATGATTATGCCAGTAGTGTGCTGACTGGGATTCATCATCCAGTAGTATCCAATGTTGGGTGACAAATATGAACTAGTAATTCATCACATGATAATATTGGCAATGGTACAACAATAATTATAAGTAAAGAAATGGGCCATTGGCCTGACTGACTGGTGCTATGCATACAAGTAGATCACTTACACATTTAATCATAGCCATGCACAGGAATATATTCTTACACAAACAAAGGATACTAATTGTACTACAAATACAAAGTTTGTGGCAATGAAACAAAATTAGTCCTTATGTGAGGAGTCCCCGCCTCCTTCACCCATTGCAACATCTGGTTGCTCTGATGCCGGAGTACCAACATCTTGAGGTTCTGGTGCAGGGGGACTGACGGTAATGATGGGGGATGGCTGAATCCCCATGGTAATAGCAGGTGTCGGGTCCACCTGTGACGGTCTGTTGGTGGAGGCTGTTGAAATATCCATGTCCGAGGTCTCCAGAGGGACACAGGCCGGAATTGCAGATACCTGGTGGTCGGTACCAGCACTGGGACCTGGAGTGTCACCTGCACCATTCAAAACATGAATTCGAGAGATTGGAAAACAAAAGCACAAACCTGCAGGTAGATCTAACAATGCCCGGATGGATGGGGAAATGTTGGGACATTGAGAATGTTCAGAAGGCGGAGATCCATGCATACCAGGTGGAGGACATTCGACTGGAGAAGGTACTGCAGGGTCACGGAGTGCAGGAGCAGTGGGGAACCGGTCTTCGCGCATGGCTTCCACAAGTGCCTGGAGTGTCTCCAGCTCCTCCTGGTTCTGCTCCAACTCCACCCTCATCCTTGCATTATCTCTCTTCAGAAGGACAATGTTCTCCTTGGTATTGTCCTTCATCCTCGCAATATCCTTCTTGAGAAGGAAGACCTCCTCCTCCACATCCTGCAACCGCTCACCCTCGGTCATGCCGGATGTCGCAACAGCAGATGGGGTCGTCAGAGGGTCGGTGGCAGATGCTGCACAGGTTGAGGCAACACTGGTATCACGGGACTTTGATTTTGGCAACAATGAAGGTGTTTGAATATAAACTTCAAAACCTGTTCAGCGATTTGAATGCAAGGATACAAAGCATGGATGATACTCACCTTTGCCTGAGGACCTTTCAACCTGTCCTGCCTTGGCCTTCGATGGTCCAGGAGTAGGGTGGATGCTGGACGACCGTTGTCGCTTTGCTGGCCGTGGGGTGAAATCAGGGGCAATCTCCGATGGAACCCTGGAAGGGGACCGACGTTGCCGGGTTGTGGTCGGGGCTGCCTCAGATGGAACCCTGGAAGGGGAGCGATGTCGCCGGGTTGTGGTCGTGGCTGCCTCAGATGGGGCCCGAGATCGGGCACGAAGCCTGTTGGTCAAACTGCACTTCATCTTTACCTTGTTGCAGTTTAAGCAAGCCCGACCTGGCTTTACCAAGCACATTTTGTCACCCTTCCGACATCAATCGCACTGATCCTCTGGTGGAACAGGGCCAAATCCTACTGGTGCAAGGAATGATGCTTTTGGTTGAGTGGGGTTGACCGGTGGCATATCAGGATCTTCCTCGCTGTCAACAGTAGGTGCAGACTTAATACGTGGCGTGCATCCTCGGGATTTACTCTGATTCCAATTTGATGCACCGGCTTGTCGGAAAAGAGACCGTCCTCTGGCCTGCTCTCCACCGGCCTGTTTGTTGTCTACATTCCGAGTTGATCAGTGCCTGACTCCATTGTATCAATGGCACCTCACTTACCCAATTTCCCCCCAGTGATCATGCTCTGTGACTCTCCCTCCACTTCCACTTGCATTTGCACTTCCTTCTCCTTCCCCTTCTTTGACTGCGTGGTCGCTCGGGACCAAGACCGGCGTCTTACCACTGGGCCACCACCATCCTGCTTGTCTGCACATTACCTTTATCAGAAAACACCTTTGTGTCAATCCAACAGTCATATTGCTTACCAGACATCCCCTGGTTTATGTGACCTTGTGGATCTTCCACTACCTTTGCCTTCTCCTTCCCTTTCTTAGACGGACCGGCCGGCTGGGATTGGGACCGGTGTCCTGCCAACTCTCCACCACTCTCCTCGGTTCCTGCACCTTGGCTCTTCAGAACAGAAATCAATTGGGATTATAAATGTGGTGTGCTCACCTAATTTCCCACTATCCATGTCTTCATTCCTCTCCTTCTCCTTTCCTTTCACCTGCGTTACCGGTGTTGTTGTTGGTGCAGGAGGAACTGGCAGGGCGGGCTCCTGGAGATTGTACCATGGGTGATCCTCGACGTCTTTGTCCTTTGCCTGACGGATGCGCTCCCAAGGTGGCCATTTCTTCGCCTCAAGAAGTGAGTCAGGGCTCACCATGAAGGCATTGGCCATGATGACATGGATCGGGATTGCAAAGCCGGCCGGAAACTGATCTACAATGGCAGTGACCTCTTTCTGTGGGATTGATGGGTACAGATATCAAACTATGTACTAATAACTCACCAGCCTATCCCACACAACCTGTGTGGTTTCCTTCCAGTATTCCCTAGTGCTATTATATTTGAGACCGTCGGTATATTGCCGTATGACCTTGGCTGCCTGGGTAACAATCACCTTTGCATGGTCCTCACCAGTGCCGATGGAGGAGGTTAAGGCGTTGGCTTGTGATGACATGGATAAAGGTTTTGCAGTTGAATGTGATGGCATTCGATGGGAGTGAATGTGGTGGAGGAAAGGCAAGGGAAATATGCCGGTATGGCCACTATATATTGTTGAAAATGATTACATAACATATTCCCATGTATTGTGCACAATGGTCCAATACAAATTATGATATGCAGACAAAAAACAAGATAAATGGAACACATGTAAAATCAATAACCGGTTGCTTCAGTGCCACAAACACACACCGGTGAATTCAATTAGTCACCGGTAATCATATGTACCTCATGAATAATAGTGATTAACATAATTCGCACATGACGATGTGGTAGAACTGGTGACCGGTCCTTGCTTGGCTGTTGGTACCCAAACTGCACTGGTGATCATATTGATTATATAATACACCTTGGTGTTCTTGCCCTTGACCCGGTTGTTCGCATCCTATTTGTTCTACTCTCACAAAACACAATTCCATTGATGGATACCGAACATTCAACAAAATGTGTAAGGTTCTCGTCAACAAGACAGGTGAAGCACTGTAAGTCCCAATAATTTCCCATTGATATGTGACAAACTATTGTAGTCGTTCAACCTTCACCCGGTGGAAGTTCATGCCCCAGTTCACTCACCACAGTGGAGGAGGATGAGGATGCCATGTCGGTCGATGAGCAAAGTGCCGATGAAAGCTTCACACTAGGTTCAGAACCCCCCATTGGCTCCCCTGATTCGTCCCCAACTCCTGAGGCTCCTCTCCACTCATTCTCCGAGGACACCGAATTCACCTGTGGGCCGGAACCAATAATCGCTTTCTCCCCTATGTCGGAAAGGTCTTGTTCCATCCCCCATGATATATCTAATTCATCCCCATTATCTCCCAATTCATTTGCATCACTTTAAGGGACAGTAAGCCCCCTCCATTTGACTCACCGGTGGCGTACCATATATGGGCACTCATCACTTTCGCCCCCTCCATTTGACTGGGTTTGGGTTTCGGCATCACCGATGTCTTCACCATCCGGTTCTCTATTTCAACCCCAAATCGGCTCACCATCTACTACTATGCATGCGTTTACTCCTCTTGCCACTCCACACCTCAATTCACCTCGCAGGAGTCAGTCCAGGGACTTTGTTCCCCCCCTCGGATCCCCATGGCACTCACCAGACAGAACAAATACCTCCCACAGCAATGCAGTCCAGCCAAAACCTACCACTGGCCCTGTTTTTATTGATCTCACTGAGAGTCCACTTCGTGCATCTGCAACACCCCCAGCTTCAAAGCGCAATACTGCATCTCCGGAGATGCGAAATGATGATGGTAGGTTCTGCTATATGCCACCTATGAACCCATTCCTAATGTTTGCATACCGCTAGATGAGCTCTATGAATTATTAGCAAGGGAGTCTGCAAGGTATGCTGTGCGGGAGGGAGATGTACCCCTGACACAATGTATGTCTGGAGCCCTTCAGTTATGCTGTCTGACACAATCACAGTGGAAATGGCAAGGCGAATCACCAGATCGGTGACTTTTTTCAATGAGCAACCAATCCACCCCATGCAAGATAGCCAACTAATTGCAGCATATACCCAATATGCAAATAGATTGGTGGAAGCCACCAGCCGATGGAGGGAGTTGGTCCGGCGGCACTGGGTATGGTCAAAATTCCGGGATGAATTGGCCAAAGCAGCAGAAAAGGAGGAGACGCAATGGTTGGCAACAGTAAAATTAGATCCATCCCTTCTGTAGTGTAGTACTTTTGTAGTACCAATGCAATCTTCATCAGACCGATGTAGCCAGTGGTGACTACACCCAGAGTGTGCTGACTGGTAATCATTATACAAACATAATGGTCTAAGAACACAACTGTTAGATACCAGACCAGATCAGTTGCATATTTAGTAATAATTATACATATTGTGCTGACCAATAATAAGGATACCGGTCTTGTGTGGGCTGGTGCTACACATACCGGTAGTATACTGAGCAGTGGTGACCATACCGGTAGCATACCAGCTAGTAGTGACCATACCAGTAGCTACCAGACCAGATCAGTTGCATAGCGATTGGTAATAATTATACACATTGTACTGGCCAATAATAAGGATGCCGGTAGTATACTGACCAGTGGTGACCATACCGGTAGCATACCAGCTGGTAGTCACCATACCAGTAGCATATCAGCCGGTACTGACCATACTGGTAGCTACCAGACCGGATCAGTTGCATATTGATTAGTAATGATTATACAGATTGCACTGGAAGGATACCGGTCTTGTGTGGGCCGGTGGTGACCATCCCATTAGTGGTGATGATACCGGCCTATGATACTAAGATGATGGTACTGGCCTGTGGATAGTAGACTAGATCAGTGAAATATTGACAGTGGAATAATCATGCAGATAGTACTGGCCACTGATATGAATACCGGTATAGTGTGGGCCGATCGTACCCATACCGGTAAGATAGTACTGGCCAATAATCCATACTGCTTGTATACTCACCGGTCGATAGGATACCTACTGGTAGTGACCATACCGGTAGCATACCGGCCAGTTGTGATCATACCGGTAGTATACTCACTGGTAGTAGTGAACTGGTAATCATTATACAAACATAATGGTCTAAGAACACAACTGTTAGATACCAGACCAGATCAGTTCCAAATTGACCTATAATAATTATACAGATTGTACTGGCCAATAATAAGGATACTGGTCTTGTGTGGGCCAGTGCTGACCACATAATGTACCTACTTTGTCCCGTCTTACACGGCCACCCGAAGGTGAAAATTGGCCGAGTGTCACAGGCCAGCGGACAGGAGCCCATGGATGGAGTATCACCGAGTAATACGGGTGGGCTACACACTATGATTTTGTTACCATGTGATATGGGTGGGCTATGGTAGTAGTTAAGGAGGGGTTATGGTAGGGATATAGGAATTGTCATCATGTCATGTTGGTGGGCCGCAATCTTACTGGGTGCACATTAATGGATGAGCCCATATTTACTGGAATGCAAAGGTATGGGGTGGGCTAGCAAAAATAGATACTACTGCATACAGTAGGAACTAATCTAATCAACCTACCAGCAGAACTGGCTTCATTACCGCGGGTGAACTACTGGGGTTGACTACCGCGGGTTGACTACTTACCATTGATGGACTACTATAGCTGACTATACACAGGCATCACACACCGTGGGATTACTACAAACCATGTGCCCACTACAGGCCCACTACTAACCATGGGGTTAACTACCCGCGCGGGTTAGGTTGGCCAGCAGTTGACTACACAGCGGGGGTTGACTACCCGGTGGAGTAACTCTCCACCGCGGGTTGACTACACCGCGGTCGCACTACCAACCCAGGGGTGACCGCCCATTGTGGGTTCACTCCCACTGCAGAAACCGCGGGTTCAATACTTACCACGGGTTACTTTCCCACCACGGATTAGCTAGCGACTGTACAGTACAGGTCAACTACACAGCAGAGTACTCACCACGGGTTCGCCACCTGCTACAGGTTACACTGTGGATTCAATACATACCGCAGGTTATCCACCCACTGTTTACTACACAGCGGGGGTTAACTACCAAGCAGAGTGACTCTCTACTGAGGGGTGACCAACCATTCTGGGTTGGCTACCCACTCCAAATGAAACCGCGGGTTCGATACAGAGTAGCTGGCTATTGCTGTTGACAGTACAGCACATGTAGAGTACATAGCAGAGTACCCATTGTGGGTTCAATAAATGCCGCGGGGTAGTTACCCAACGCAGGTTATCTACCCACTGCTGTTGAATACATATCAGGGGTTGACTACCCTGTAGAGTGACTCTCAACCGCGGGTTGAATAGTAACCACGGTTACACTACAAACAACTATCTACTGAGGGGTGACCACCCATTGTGGCTTTGCTCACTGTAGGTGATACTGCGGATTCACACATATGGTGGGTTAGCTACCTACCCAGGATTGGCTAGCCACCGCTGTTGACTACACAGCACAGGTTGACTACCCAGTGGAATGAGTACCCACCGCGGGTTGGTCATCAACCACGGTCCCAGTTGCAACCACTACCTACCCATGGTTGGCCACCCACTGCATATGATACCGTGGGTTAGCTATCCACTGCTGTTGATTACACAACAGTTTGACTACAGTGGAGTGAGTACCCACCGCGGGGTGATGCTAAGGGTTGCCACCATGCATCATCCAGGGACAATCTTTTATAACCAGTGGACTAAACTCTGCCCTTAATGTACTATCGACACCAGAGATGGAAAACCTACTCAGCATTTATGCACAGTAGTTGACAGGGAATATCTTCTCCAATTCCGTGACATTGGTATTGGTTAGAGTGGAACCTTGGTTTTTGACCGCAGGTAAAGTTCATACCGCGGGTTGTTATAACACTATGCAGTGAGCAACAGCTGGGTGTAGCATGAGTGGGCTGACACGCATGTCACATTGACAGGCAGATACAACATGGTCCCGTGTGATACAAGTGAGCCGAAATACTTTGTCCCCTAAGGTACCGGTGAGCCCATATGCCATCATCCCGAGTAGCACGAGTGGGCTGAAACTTTGAGATGCCAATAGAATATGAATGGGCCCCTATTATACCATCCCATGTTACATAGGCAGGCTGCTATTACATTGTCCCGTGTAATATGAGTGAGCCGAAATCACATTCACCTAAGGTATAGGTGAGCCCATATTTCATTATCCTGAGTAGCACGGGTGGGGTGACACATGGATGTTGTCATGGGATATGGATGGGCCCCTATTATGTCATCACATCTGACATGGGCGGGCTGCTATTACATAGTCCCATGTCATACGAGTGAGCCAAAATAACAAAGTCCCTAAGGTACAGAGGAGCCCATATTCCATCATCACGAGTAGCAAGAGTGGGCTGAGGGTTGATGGTTCCAATGTGATACGGGTGAGCCCATATATGATGTCACTATCCCGTGTAGCACGGGTGGGCTTTGAATAGCCTGTCCCTTATCATGTATGTCAGCCAAAATAGCAATGTCCCCTGACCTGTGGGGGGCTCATATACATTAAGGTCGTGTAGCATGAGTGAGCTTACATTATGATGTTCTCATGTGATATGGATGGGCTATTATCACCTGGTTCCGTGTGATATGGGTCAGCCCAAGTAGAACAGTCACTAGGGTATAGGTGAGCCCATATTTCATCATACCGAGTAGCACGGATGGGCTAAGATTTGATCTGTCCAATGGAATATGGGTGAGCCCATGTAAAATTGCATCATCCCATGAGTCAAGGGTGGGCTATGAATCATTTGTGACCTGGAATACGGGTGAGCCAAAATACCACCGGAATGTAAATCAAAGCAGGGCCCATAATATCTAGCCCCATTGACATGGTAGGCTGACATATGGTGTTTCCCTCTAATGTGGATTGGCCAATAGATAACTTGCCGAGAGTGATGGATGGGCTGACAGAGTCTGGTACATAGGCATAAGGTGAGCCAAAGATGGCCGCGGCAGGAGAATGCAGCTGACAGAAGCCGTGGTGTTATAGTAAATACAAAGTAGGATACCAGAAAAGTGAGCCGGAAGCACAATCAAGACAATAATGACTTCCCTCCAAAGACCCGCGGGACTTTATAGGGCATGTGTTCAGTGGTGGGCGAATAATGATAAGGAGAAATATGGATCATCAAAATATCAATAAGTTAGGTTAGACATGTCCGGAAACATAATAAGCAACCACGCAGCAGCCGCGGCAACATGATAAGCATTATCATTTCTAAAATTCCACTCCATGTGTATTTATTAATTCACTTAGGAAGAGATGTCAATAGTGAAATGCATCTGTTCTATAAACTCCTCTGCACCTTACAGTATGGTAGGCCTCAGCAACCTCTCCACACTATCAATCCTCATCCAATCTGCACACCTTGGAACATTTGCCCAATGGTGAATGTTATCCCTCATGTAGTAGGTCAAACAGTACCGGTTTCCTTCTACAGCATTTACCCCGTGCCTAAGAAGCCTCCCGGAGAATGCGACCGCGGTACCAGGCTTGTACACCAGCTCAATGCCAAGGGTAGGGATGGCCATGATACAGTCAGTGTATTCACCCACATTTACTATAATATCATACCAACAGGCACGGGATTGGGGATCACAGTGGAGGGGGGTGCACCGGTTCGCAATAACCGAAATATTGGTAAACGCGGTGTCATGCACCAAACAGGTTTGGTACAGTGAACATGGAAGACAATGCCTATATCGAATGATCCTTATGCGAAGGATAAGCACGATGGACCCTCATCGTAGCCATCTATCACACAAGACGACTATCCTGATGCGAGAGATGAATGCCAATGCAGACAGTCATCTATCACACGAGAACCGCCAAGAAGCAGAAGAAACTGAAGGAATAATGTCAATTGTGATATGAGAAAGGAATGCACACGTCTGCAGTCCAACTCCCATACCAGAACGATCAAAGAAGCCGAAGAATTGATGGAGAAACGAAGGAGAAAGAGAAGAAATGATTTTTAGCGCCCAAATGTCATTTTTAGGCGCCCAGTGCCGGCATTCCGATATTTTGAATAGCTCCGTCGTTTCTGAAGCTATCAGGCACATGACTATACCGTCAGAGAGCCTAGAGCGTGGTCTATCTGCCTGTCAAGTTCCGACGCAAATCCGTTCATTTCCCACGGAGATATTCCCCCTGCACTCCAGATGTTCACTTCATCGCTCACTAAGGAGTCCGTATTTTCTCTGGATCATTTCTCCGCTATTGCTGCAGATCTCCACTATGTCCTGCTCTTAGGACAGCCTCTCCCAGAGTTCCCGTGCACTGCCTGGCACATATCTTCCCAGCCTGCTCCCTCAGTCCCTCTCGTTCTCGGTCAGCGCGTTCTCCTTGTCAGTCCTGCGTCAAGGACGTACTTTGGTCATCTTAGGTCTATTGTCAAGCTTGAGAAGTCTTCTCTGGTCGTCTCTGTGTCCCCTGAGCCCTCAGCCTATGGTCCCTTCCTCCCAGATACTTGCCATGTCCATCTTCCTCTGTTGTTTGTCTCGCTTCCCTGGATGCGTCGAATTCAATACTCTATCCACTTCCCTACTTTCAGACGACATCCCCCAGCACCATGACAGTTATTCCCCCCACTTTATAGTGTTATTAGGAAGAAGAACCCTTTCTCGTTCTTTCCCAGAAGAGAGCTCGTCAAGGGAGCCCATGGTTGCGCTTCAGCGGCGCTAGAACACATGCACTATACCTTAGTGTATGCTGACCCCCCAAAAGACCTCTGGACCCCTGGTACCCTTCTTGTGGCTGTTTTGTCTCGGATCAATCCTCCTATTAATCTCAGATCTTCCCCATTGTTGTCCCATCAAATTCCTGATGGTACACAGCCCCCCATCAAACTTCTTAGGCTGTGCATCAATGACTCCTTCTGCTGTGCAGTGACTCATCCCTTGCTTACTGATGCTCTCTTGTCATCAGTATTACTCTATCCCTTTCGCATTTTTGGTATATTACTCAGCTGATGACTCACTCCCTTACCAATCAATCTTGTCATGCAGCTTACTCATTCCTTTACTCAGCAGCTTATTCATGCTTCCTATGCTTACTCATTCCTGCTTATCCCTTGCTTACTGATCGCTTACAAACCCCTTACAAAGCTCTTACCAATCCCTTACCAATCCTTGACAAATTCTGCTTACTCCCTTCTCTTTTTGTACTTTAATGCTGTGCCCCCCCATGTATTTAAACCCCTGGGCTCAGCCCAGTGAAAAAGACCCAATTGCATGAAATTATCCCTCTCTCAGACTCTCTCAGTCAGTATCCCCTCAGCTCTTTGAGTCTTGTAGGCTTCAGTGAAGGTCTAAAGACTCTGATATTCAAGTTTTATTCAATCTATTCAAGTCCAAGTATTTCTCTAGGCTCAAGCGGAGTCTAGCCAGTCAATCCTTCATCTATCATTGCTTCTGGACATCAGGAGCCCCCTTGCCCCTTTGCTGCACCAACCTCTAGGTGTAGTATCACTGTTTCAGTCCCAGTCAACCCAATCCCCGCTTTGACACTTCCTAGGCCTTAGGAAGAGTCCAGACCCCTATCCCCTTCGTCTTCTATTACTCCTGTACCCCAGGAGTATCCTGCATCACTGTCTGCATCACCCTGTTGGTGTAGATCCCCTTTCCCCCTCCTCAGCATATCCTCTCTGGACACCACAGAGGTAAACCACCACTCGCACATTTTCGTAGTCCTTTGTTGGTGTTGTGTTTGGGTTATTACTCCGACCCAAATCCACACTTTGACTCACAGCGGTGGGCCAGAGGGATAAGGCCCAGTTCATGCCGAGGTCGTTTGCGGAAGACCAATCTTCCAATAAACTAATTCCTCGCATACCATCCTCATACAGCTGTGGATGCATGATTGATAATGCACCTGATATAATGGAGGTCGGCTGCACCATATCTTGCAACCACTGGAAACCTGCGGCTGTATTGAGGTCCGCGGAAATGGAAGCATTTTCATGCTGAATATGATATTATCAATTAATTCATGGCAGGAATGGTAAGCACACACGTAATGACCCATTTGATGTCTTGCAGGAGAAAGCTCCAAACAACTGGTCACACGGGTCTGTTCCGAATGAAAGTACCGCGGGTCATTGCGCCATGTCCGGCCAGTTATACTGGCGGACAGTTGTGTATGGAGTGGACCTAATGCCTGCAAAATATTTGTCTACAGGGATTATAGAAGATTATAAACAGAAGAAGTATTAAATGATACCTGTGTTGGGCGTGCCAAGGCACCAGGGAGATACCACAAAGCTACAGTTCCCCCCTCCCCCAAAATCACCGCTGGTTCATCGATAAGACCTGAGATAGTAGCAGGGAACTTGTTAAGGAAGGTTTGCTCCCTATCCGCAGTGGTCCCAGGCTCCATGGATGCCAATGATTCAGAAAGCCGGATGAGGTCAACACCACAGTCAACTGGACAAAGATGAGTACTCGAGGAAAGGGGCATGGAGGAGGCGTACTGCGATAATTATATGCGGTAACCAAAGTGGCTACCATCTGGTGCATCCCAATGGAAAGGTCAACTGGGAGGTTAAGGGGAATTTGAGGTGCCGCGGTCCCAGAGTCAGGGAAAGCCAAGGAACAGAAGCGGTGTCGCATATAACCAGAAACTTGATGAGATAGCTGGTAGTTGGTTGGGTAAGACACAGGAGCAGCCATGAAGGGGAGAGAGATGAGACCCAAGCAAAGCCGGGATACTGAACAATATTTATATGAAGACTGCGGGTAGATGGCGGCGGGGTGGTGGCTATGGATAATCAACAAAGTTCAAACCAATAAATAAATTATATAGGAAAAATAAAGAAATGGAATGGAATTTACAATGTTGGGACGGTGCCAATATGAATACATTCACATCAAGTTGGAGATCAGCCGTGGGTGGAACCCACATCGGTGGGCATTGAGTGGTAAAACCTACCATTACTCCAAAAGGAGAAATTCGACGAATCAATAGAATTTCAAATGTTACCAGAATTACCCTGTTGGTGTGTTGCCCAGCCACGGTGACAGATCGGAAAATTGTGATGCCACATCAGTATACAACATCAATTCCACATATATAGCGACCGCAGTTGTATTCCACCGCGGTGAGATTAGGCATCTAATTGAAATCCAATCATTCACTCATATGCTAATAACAAGGGAACAATAAGGGGTCAATTTCCTGATAAATTCTGTGTTTTATATTTGGCTATCATAGCAGACTACATATATAGCAACTGCGGTTGTATTTGACCGCGGTGAGAATAGACATCTAATTGAAATCCAATCATCCATTGATATGCTAATCAAATATACACGGAACAAAAGGGATGTAGCAATTATATATCCGCGGGAGCACCTGGTGATATTCAACAATGCAACCTGGGTGGGTGGTCATTGTTTCATAAACAATGGTAGGCCATATGTGGGAACGTTGTTGGAGAAATTATAAATATAGACATTTATAATATCTGCCTTTATTCCCCATCCTACACCCATGGATCCCTCCATTATTCAGGCACGCACACTATCCATGACTTTGCAATACACGGGTATCAGATTCCGTCGGTTTGTCCATGCTTTGCAGCAGACAGGGGAAGATTCGCTATGGGAGAAGATCGATTGGCATAGCCATGTACTGGCAGAAGTGGTGCAATCCTGGATTACCCATCACATCAAATAGGCTGACCAATCTTGCAGGCAATTCTGGAGTGATTACTTGGCGCATGTAACAAGCATGGGCTGGTGATGCAGGTTCCCACGGTTGCAGCCCAAGTGATGGAATGGGTTTCTGTTGGGGACCCCGATGCACCAACTTTGATGGGCCAGATCAAAACCATTGACGTCTTCAAGGTTTATCCCGCGGAAGCCAGAGTCCAAAGTACACGGGCCACACCTGGGGTGTGGTGGGTATGGGGTGTCCCCTGCAATGTTGTACTGCGGACAACACTCCGCCAGCTGGTCACAGAGGCACAGCAATTCTTTCCACAGACCCAGGTGAGTTCACAGGGTAATGCAAACAAATTTCTAATAAGCATTCTTTGCAGCCCGGGGATTATGGAATTCCAACCCTATTTAATGTCCCGGAAACCCCAGGCATGGGAATCGAAGATATCAAATTACACACGCAGCATCTCTTGAAAGAAGTCGATGAGAAGATCTTCCATCAAAATACCCTATTACATCATCTCGTCAACCACATGACCATGGTGGAATATCTAACTGATTCTGCCAACAAGCTGGAGGAGAAGTGGGCGGTGTCCGCGGATAAACTTTGGAGGGGAAAGGACAATTGAATGGTGTTCCATAATTGCATGTAAATTGTAGAACTAGTATGCATTGTTTGTGCCTCGGGTGATATTTTAACACATAATCATTGACAGAGTTTGCTCAATTTGTTGTACATGTCATATTGCCTTGCTGCATAGCATGCCATCCCGCGGTCAAAGTCCAATCCCAATTTCGCTGCTTTTTCCTCCCAGAAATTTGCCTGGTTCCTGAAGAAGTTGTGTGTCCAACCCTGTTCTGAAATTATGAGGTCCACCTCTTCAGTCCATTGATCTTGTTTTGCCTTCGCCCGTAACCAATGAACCCGGTAAACTATTTGGAATCATTAAGTAGATATATATGACCAAAAATTGCAAAGCTTACACTCTGACATCCAATCATTTTTATTTGTGTCCTTTGGAATGTCCATAGTCCAGAACCATGCCAAGGAGTCATGGCGATGGCCCCTTGCATTTGGATCGGACACCGCGGTACTCACTGTGAGATCCTTCTTGTTAAGTATTTGATACTGGTCAAGAATGCTTTGGTCAGCTCCCAATGCAACCATTTGCTTTCAGCACCGATTATAGATCGCGGAATATCTTTTGACCAAGGTGTCCAGGTCCGATACCTTTTTCCAAGCATGGGTTGTCACAGCATAGTTTCTGCCATGTCGGACCTCAGTGCTAAATAAGACTGCCTTGTCTGCAAGAGCAAGTCGTATTTCATGCAGAGCATCATTGGCCTGACCTTGTCTGAGCTGAAGTTCTTCCTCTACGAGGCCATTCAGCTCCAATGCACCACACCACGGCAAACCTATATAGGAAGGCAGTGGCAGTATGGCGTGTTCTGCATTCCCAGGGGATACAGTAATGAAGGTACCATCTTCATCACTCCCTGAGTCACCATGTTCGCAGGCATCAAGTCCACTGTCCCAGTCAGCTCCCACAAATGTTGCCGCGGTCTGCACCAAGCCATTGATTTGTGACTGTAGCCTGTCGCGACGGCGGGAAATGTCAAGCCTTTGGTTTTCGGTAGTTCTTGAATCGATCCTGTGTGCATCCAATAAGAGCACTATCTGAGACTCCTCCACCTTCAAGGCCCTTGCCATCCATGTGGCAGATCCTCGCAGTGCCCCTGCCGTGGATTGCATTCCTATGAGGCTAATCTCCATGGATTTAATGCTTGGTGCTTTCCGTGTCATTTCAGCCTTTTTCTGTACTTGTTGCCATAGGACCTACCCTTTTCCAACTGGACTTCAAATATATCCATGGCCTTTGCATTGGATAACCTCTCCACAAGTGCATTCCTCTCTTGGGCCATCCAAGTATTACGAATGTCTTCAGGCACAGTTTCATCCAAATTTGCAAAGGTATCACGAGAGGATGCCAGATTTCTTTGTGCAGCAACCAGTTTCCTCTTCAAAGACAGAGCTGGAATGCGTGAATGCGGTCGCCATATCCCATATTTAGCATCACTCACGCATGCGGACCATCTTCAAGAAATTACTGTCATTCATTTGGAAGTCCAGCATTTCCTGCCGATGAGGGGCAGCCATTCCCCAGGTGGAGGGGGAAATAATATTTAAGGATGACCAGAGAGTCTCCATTATTTCCCTGTCCACATTGCCTACTCCAGGAATGAAATTAGGGGAATACCTGACAAAACATTCCGATTGATGTCCATGGACATGCCATATACCAATGCCCGGTTGAATCTTTAATCCGGGTGGGAGAGACACAAACCGGTTCCCTTCCATACGCTGATACAGGTTTTTGCTGTATTGACAATTGATGTCATAGAAGTTTACCACCCGCTGTTGGTGGTCCATTCTGTGATGCACTGCATGCACCAAGGAGTAATCCATGTTGACTTGCCTACCCGCGGGTCAATAAAGCTCTTTATTTTGGAACCGCGGACGCACTGCTCTCCCTTTTGGAAATCAACTATGGCATGTGGAACAAAGCACCCATGTCTGGCACAGGCACAACCACCGATTCCAGTTGATGACAACTGACTTCTACTAGTATTCGCCTGATTGACTGCATGGTGATTGCTACAGTCCGATTTCTAACTGCGGCATCAGAACATACCACAGCATGCGTCAAGGATATCATACCTCCACTCTATTTGCACTTCCTGCTAAATAGGATTTATAAGGCTCTGATGTTACCATGAATCCTGTTCCATCCATCAACCAGACCTCGTTTGGAGCTTGTTTGAGCAACATATGTTCAGCTTTGAAATTTCCATCCATGGCACTCTCAAATACTTCCAACTGTCCAGATCAGTCATATATGTAAATTATGGAATAATTACAACCAATACTGTCATATCCATACTTTTCCCAGTCGCAACTCCGGTCTAACCCTGGCCCGCCTGACCTCTCCTTAGGCATAGACGCAACTCCAGATCTAGTCCGGCCATCTCCAGCCCCATAGCTGCACTCCAGCTCAACTCCGGTCACTACGTCCATCTCCACCTCAGGACTAACCCCTGTCTTCCTCTAGACACATCTGCAGTCTAACTCCACCATGTTGAGCCTGTACCTACCACTTGTCGCTACTCCGGTTTCAGTCCGGCCACTCCCTTGGTCTTGTCTGCAACATAGCCCAACTCCGGCTGGTACATCCAACTCCGGCTCAGGTCTGCTCCTGTTCTGCTCCGCTTCCCCTGATAGGTCCACCAATGGCCTTGGACATTTCCATGTCCAACTCTGGACCTTCCTCCGGCTACTCCGCCCTTCCTCCACCTGTGCACTCCCTCCGCTCTTGCACTTCCTCCAGTCGTGCACTTCCTCTGGTCCTGGACATCGCTCCAGACTTAACATTAGTTAAGTCCACCTCCAACCCTTACTTGTCCTCTTCCAACCTAGTTCCCTTTACCTACTTGTCCCTGCATCTGCTCCGTCGTCCCTGTAATCCTAGTTCCCCGTTTCTGCTTCCGCTCCGGTTTATTTTCCTGTCCCTGCTTTATTTTCTTGTACCTGGTTTATTTTCCTGTCTGCTTCTGCTCCATCCCTTGTCCCGACTAAGGTGTTTACTTGTCACCGTATGTACTCACCCTAGTTCTCATTACTATATAAACTACCATACTCCGGCCTAGTAGATCCTTAGATCAAATCTCGACTAAGATACTCCCCACTCTGTACTACCCATTATGCTCTCCTAATCCATCTGTTCATCTGTTCTCCTGAACTCCGGCCAACTCCGGCCTCCATCCTATCTTGTCCCCTTGGTCCTATGTCCGATCCTAGCAAGTCTCCTACTTGCATGAGGGCAAAAGCCACCTCTGTCCCAGACTTGACGCTAGACCTCTCAGGACTCATCCCACCTCTGGGATGTCCTTCGCTCCGGACAAGCTGCGCTCAACTCCGGACCACTTTCCCATGGTCTGGACTTACTCCGCAAAAACCCGGACTTACTCCCTGTGCTCCTCTAGTGCCCGGACTTCATTCATTTGACCCGGACTTGACTCTCCGCACTAACTAGCACCTACTAGTGTCTGGACTTACCTCCTCATTAGTTCCCTGCACCTCTGGACCTCCTAGTAAGATCGTCGAGGAGAACCGGTTTTGACAAATACTCACTGTGTGAGATCCACCTCTCCCGCGGGTGGCATATTGACCCCGGGTTGGGGACATGCCGGGAAAAAGAGGACCAGTTCCCCTGGCCCTGGTTCTTCTGACATTCCATAGAATCCTTTCCACTTGAGAAGTTTCAAAAGTCTCCATGCCCTTGACAATCTCAGGAGCTCCCTGTACCTATTCTATTTCATCCGTGGTGTCAATGCCGCGGTCAACAAAAGGTTACTTCACTTACCAGCACCGCATGTGGGAATGCATTGGATGTCAGTCTCTGCAACTTACTATAGTAATTCATTGCAGTGGTGCCACATTCCACATTGTCCCAGATAAAATCATCCAGCACCTGGAAGGTAAATGCAGTCCTGGGACTTTTTGTTGTCGCAGGGAAAAGGCCAGCAATCATAAGTTGCAGATGTGAGTCCTCTGAACCATCGCAGCTGCAGTACCGAATGTCGCAAAAGTGCACCCCATTAGTGTCCACCACAGTTTGGCAACTTCTGTCCCGCAGTCTAGCTAGATGAGGTGGGCTCCCATCGTCCTCCACATCTTCCCAAGCATCTTCATCATCACTTGCATTATTACCGTGGCTATATCCTCCGCTAGGACATGGTTTTCCACCGTGGCCCAAGTGCATCACAAATCCAATCTGCTTTATTAATTACCATGTGGATATGGTGAAAGAACTGACCCACCAGGCGAAGAGAGAAATCCTCAAAGAAGGTTCCAGTCCACCTTTGAATCCGATGGAAGGGACCAAGCTGGTGTGTGTCAAGGCAACAGTTGGTGCAGAAGAGTGGCCTATGAGCACAGTCGGTGCACCTAATTGCCCCATCCTTTCCACACCGCATACAGATCCTGGATGCAGGGGGTGCCTCCATTTCTAGGAGCACTGACAAATATTTGCCTTTCCAGGGCAGCCAGTCTCGCAGATAGTGGTCCTATGATTGGATGAGATATATATTTAGAGTGTGGAAGGTGCATCAGACCTGGTTCCTTGGCAATCTACATGCTCGCAGGGGTGGATCATCTGTAGTAGAATATGCCTCTACAGGCTCATCTGGAAAGAAACTGGTGTGCTCCAATGCCAATGAACCAGCTCGAGTAGGAGACTGATCATCAGCTCTTTCAATGCATGCCTTTTTCCGGGGTGGAGCCTTTACGATCTTGTCCTTGGATTGTCTACCAGATCTTACTGTCTTCCATGTCACCTGCATTACAGGTGTAGAGGGGCCTACTTTTACTACCTTGGACTTCCCCATGACTGTCTCTGGATGCGAAGCTCACAACACAACCACTTTTGACCTTGAAATGCCTCATTGCAATACCTTGAACTTGACCAACTGCATCGGATTGGGATCCTGCGGTGTCAATCCACTCGGTCAGGACCGCAATCAGGCACAAATGGAACCCTACCAACTATGGACTGAGATCTTGAGATTGGCACATAAGCGTTGTCAAAATGGACCCTGAGCAACATGGACCTTTCCATCTATGGTAAGATCTTTGCAAATACCCATGGAATCTTACCAAATATTCCTCGGGTGCCGTATTGCATCTGCCCATACATGGTAAAGTAAGATCAAGGGTCCTTGTGACATGTGAAGAAAGTGACCGCGTGAACTTCAATCAACAGGCCCGAATGTGTGCCGGAATTTGGAACTCGCTGCAAAGATTCCACCTCACCCATGTCCGAATCTGAGTACAGTGAGAGTGATAGTGATGGGAGGTCTGATGCCACTGGGCAAGGCAAGACCCCCCTTTGCAAAGATGAGCTCATCATTGTCCAGGAGAAACTGGAACAGTGGATGGCAGCGGACGCAACGAAAAGGAAGTCTATTTTTAAGGACATTGCAAGCCATGTCCAAAGGCTGGAGGCCAACAGGACACTCAAGAGTCACCAATGGGTGATAAAGAAGAAGGTGAGTGCTCCCTCACTTATGAAGAGCTTGCCTTATTTCATATTTTCATAGGCCATTCAAAATTGGCTGTATAATCACTCTCGCACTCGGAAGAAAAAACAGCTCATCAAATATGGCTGCAGGTGGACTGCCCGCATGGTAATAGCAGACCAAGAGAAGGCAAAAATAGATGATGTGCTTGCCAGAGCAGGACATGCACCCGGTTCCAGCGGGTACATTCAAAATTATCAGAGGGCGGTGGGCAAAGTGATAAAGAGACTGACCGTGGAGAACATAGAGCGAGCAGAAAAGACAGCCAAGGAATGGAATGATACCCACCCCCCCCCAGAGATCCAAGCAAGGTGAGACTCTTATCCCATGGCAGCATGGTACTGAAACTACAGGTAGAGCTGCGGAAGGAAAAGGTCGGAAGTTTGCCCGTGAGTTTTCCAAGGCGATGTGGAAGCAGTGTGGTGCCAGAGTGGTGGTGATGGCGGCTTGGAAAGGTGCCGCAGGTGACATCATGTATGGCCTGTGAGTGTGGTTATTCGGTGTATATATTACTACTGACACACATAGGCATGACTTCAATGACGAATTGGGTGATGGCAAGCTCTTTGATGGCTGGGACCGGGTGGAGAACAAGTGGGAGCGGTATGCCCATCAGGTGTTTGGTGTGGAGGAGGAAAGTGGTGAAGATACGGAGGATGAGGGCACGGTTCCAAGAAAGCCTGTCAAAGGTAAAAGACGGCCGCGGTTTAACCTCCCAACAGATGCAGATGATGTGCCCTACATTCCGGTCATCCTGAATATGAACACCCAGGACAAAAAGGATGTAGTCCGCGCATTCATTAGTTTTCATTATGGTATGTAAAAATATTCTATGAATCAAACACTAACCATGTCATAACAGGAAAGGCTTGTGGTCGGTCCGATGTTGCTGTACCATGGGCAGCGATTGGGCTTGACCGTGGCACATATATATCGGGCAGGTATTGGCCTGCCAATGTCGCATTCAAGGAACCCTCTAGGCTTACCAACAAAGAGGCCACAGAAATATTGGAGTGGTGGCGAGACAGGCAAGTGAGTGATCCCGCAAATACATTCAAGGTCAAGAGGTGGTTAGAGTCCGATGGGTCGCTACAAGCCGCGGTTTCGAGTGCCAATCACAAGAGTATGGCAAAGAGAACAGGAAAAAAGCCCACGCAAGGTAAATATCATTCTATTAAATTGGCAACCACTGAGAGGCATTGATAGATGTATCATATAATGACGAGGACATAGAGGACATTCAGCCCCCTGTGCATCCGCATGGAAATGCCGCGGGTCCTTCTAGGGGTGGAGCAGAATCAAGGCACACCCACGGTCAACACGATTTGCAAGGTAATTACATCTATTCATTCATTGGTATATCATTGATGTCTTGCAGCGGATGCTGAGAAGAGCCGTAATAAAAGGTCGAAACAGACGCATGCCAGAAAAAATTCAAAGGGTAAGTATGGTTACTGTATGAACATACACTGATATATTTTCACAGATTCCAGTTCGGATCAGACTGATGGTGACTCCTCAGCCAGTCACAATATTAAAGTGGGCCCACCAAATGCATCATATTCCATGCGTGCTGGGTCCCATCAGCAACAGGCAATGCAGCAAAGGAAAGATTCAGGTGGGATATTTATTATCAATAGGGATGAAATGAACAAACAATAGCAGGCAGTGAGAATCCTCCGACCGCGGGTACTGCAATGGTTGTCAAACTCAAGCCGCGGGTAAAGACAACAGGTGAGAGTGTTCTTATGGACCCCCACATACAACTAAATGTATGTGTATGTGGATAATATTTATATGCAGACAAGAAAAAAGCAGTTGCAGATAAGAATAATCTGGCACATCCAATTGCAACTGTGGGTGCTTCCACAACCGTGGCTGACAACCCACCTGTCACTCAGAAGACCAAAGGTAAAGGTGGTCCTATGATGTCACACCAGCAGTTACGGCTATGTTTATCATATATTCATTTAGGTAAACAGAGTGCAGTCACAGGGAAGAGTACGGCTGCCATGGAGGTCACTGCCACTGCCCACTCTGACGCTCCGCTTAACACCAAAGGTGATGGTCTTCTTAGGCTGTGAACATATTCTGACACTGACATATTTAATATTTATATTCAGGGAAACATCCTGGAGGTACTGGGAAGAGTGCTCCTTCCATGGATGTGACACCCGCAGGTCCTCCCTCCACCGCAGCTCAACAAAGTGGGAAGATAAAAGGTAAGGGCACTTCTTATTCCATCACCAACATATTTATTCTTACAAATCTGATATATATATTCAGCCAAACACTCTGAAGTCATGAAACAGAGCGGTCAGTCAATTCAAGTGCCAACCGCAGGTCATTCAGCTCCTGCAGCTATTCCACAAGGTATGCATTATGGCAATCCCGGTAAAATTACTCACAGGACCTGAAATAAAATGCAAAACATAAATCACTACAAGATGAATCCAATGAAGGGGGAAAAGGTGTCATGAGGCGGCAGTCGGTCCGGCCAAAGAGGCTCCCATCAAGGCTGGAGGACTATGATGATGCCCACCTACGAAAGAAGTGCCGAGAATAGATTCCTCGTATACGGATTGTAAATGTAGACAAATCTGTATATGTGGATATAGGATCATCATCACCAGGTGGCCATCGCTGTGTATCATGAATCATAACCACGGTGAATGTAAGGTGAATATGACAACATGACTGTTGAACACAACCGCGGTCATGATCAAACATGTGGTGTCCATCACATTTACCTTTAAACTCACAATCCTAGTGAATGTCATCTCACACACTGAAAATCATTCTTTCAAGTATTTGATACTAGCAGACAACCAAATGTAATTACAACATTGACAGGTGTAAATCTTCTAAATGATCCGTGGCACCCTGTGTGCCCTCCATCTCACCCTTATCCATGTGCTCCAACTTATCTATCATGTCAGCATAATGTGCCCGTAAGGCCATCAGCCTTCTCCACTCCCTAGTTTCTTCCACCAACTTGTCTGCATACTGCTGGTACATTGTGATAAGGGGTTTGTCGTACGAGTTGTCCAGGCAGATGGATTTGCCATCCTTGGGGTGAAAACGGGCTGCAATCTGGCGAGCTGTGCTTACTACTGATTGTGAATATCAATTTAGTAGATATACTAATGTACTCACATTCATGCCACGGGCCATTGAATTTACCGCGGTCAATTTCAAGGTCGGCCATTGTTTGTAGCAAATGCCACCATTCCACTATGACTGTCAGTATCAGTAATTTAACCTGAGGCAACACTCACCTTCCACATCCTTGGGACAGGTTACAGGGAATGGGCGCACTGAGCTTGATTCCGTTTCGGGCGCCTTTCCCTTATCCACTAACCTACTGTGCGCAATGGGGCTTGTACCAATGACTCTCAGCCAGAAGTCTTTGAGGCATATTGCCTCTGCGTCAGATTCACTCCCAGTTGGCTTACCTGTCTCTGTGGAGAGACGTGATGCACTGAGCGATGCTGATCTGCGGGGTTGCCTACAAGGGGTTGACTCCATCGGCGACATGAGTGATGTTGGAAAAATGTTAGAGGCTTACTGTGCGGGTGGAGTACATGCTTGACTCTCCTCCGACGTGTCACCATCTGAGGAATCAGCGGATGGTCCGTGGGTTGGCGTCATGGGCCGCGTTGATGAGTCACTTTCTTCAGAAACTGGGTTCTGGGAGAGTTGTGTGTACATCTGGACTGGAATTTCTGATGCAGCAACAGGGGGGGGAGTCCATCCTTGGCTATCCTCCGACGTGTCAGTGTCAGAACCAGAGTCGGAGGATGTTTGAGGCATCGGGGTGGTATCACAGTTAGGGGATGACATAGGTGGGAGTTCACGACGTGGCAACGCGCCTGGTGGAGACCAGCTATTGTCCGACACATTGGATGACGGTGAATCAACCGTGGGGAGTGAATGTTCATTTGTGTCAATACACATCGGGTCGCCCGTGGGTAGATGGTTGGGCTGAGTGGGTGGAGACCATCCACTGCTACTCTCAGTTGCTGTGAATTTGAAATAAGCAATAGTCATGTAGAACTGATAGATACTCACAAGGTGCCCTCGGAGTTTGCCTGTTTGGAGGTGTCCACCCTGGGCTGCCGAACAAAGCTGTCCGAGATCCATGTCAAATGAGGGATACAGATCCAATACATATACTTACATGTGTTGGGTGCTCCATCATCTATAAATCTCACATTCCTTGGTCCGCTCATGGTTGCTGGTGATGTATGAGACAATAGAGGGTTTGGGGTTGACAGGCCGCGATCATTTATGTTAAGTACCACAGCTTATATAATATATTTCCTGCCACTATGAAATGAAATGTTTAAAGGGTAAATAATGGTCGGAATCAACCATCTTATGTCATTAATGGAATCTGGGGTGGTATTCGGGTACTGCATATCACTGTCAATTGATTCCAATTGTTCTACATTGTGGTAGGAATGAGATATGTATCAAAACAAAGCTTGCCAACCCATTGTAGCTCTGCATCTGTGTAAATACAGACAGTGAAACATGTTTAGCACACCCGCGGTCATGATTCCCTAAATAGATGTTGTGGGTACCATTTTCCTTGCCTTCCAATCTTCAATGTCTGCCACGGGCATTGTATGCAATAAATCTTAGTGTCAATAGTGTTGCTTAGACTGGCTACCTGATCACAAATTTTCAATCATTGTTGTCTCTATTCTATTTGCTGCTAATCTTGCACCTGTGATACCGGTAAATCTGAAATACACTGGATCTTACCGCGGTCAATTCACTCCAACAATCCATGCGACTGTCCATTCCATTTATACTTTGGTGATTAAATTTACACATTGATGTGGGTGCCTGACTAACTATATGGAGCATTTAATTATTACTAAATACAGCTTCCACAGGTGTACCACAACACTGGTGAACCTGGGTGATGTACCATGTACGCAGTTGAAAGCCCACACGGAGATTATTAGCACATGGTGTGGCATTGAGTGACGTATCAATGCTGTCAGATTCAGTCCACTGGTGTGTGACACTCGCTGACATAATCATAATAAATATTCAACATACCACACGGCTTCCACACCGCAAACTTGTTTTCACTCCCACTCAGCTCATTTTCACTTCACTATGTCTACCCAACAATCCAACACTCAGCTCGCATCCTCCTCCAACGTCCCCGAAGATTTTGGAACCCCCATGATGCCTGGAGAAGTCATCGCGGATGCCACCAGCCTCATCACCGCGCGAGTCGCAATAATTAAGAAAACTAAGGATACCGGATTATGGCTGGGTGTCCATCATGATGTCTGGGCCCAGCTGGTGAGTAAACTAATTTAAATCCTTGACTGTATCTAACAATTGTCAGAACCGTGTTCGAGAGGTGGTGGGGAACCTACCCCGTGGTTTCAACATCCCCCCCATGCTCATGTCCCTCGACCGCAACCTCGAGGATCCATCAGAGGGAATTACCACGTGGCCAAAGTGGCCCCAACTCCTGCAGTGTCCTGCAGAGAACGTCTCCGACCATCCCTGGTGCAACTGCAGTCAAGACTCCAATCGCGGTGACCGGGTTCCCGAACCAAGCGATGAAGGCCAAATGGACGGTGAGCAGGCAGCAGAGCAGAGGGTGGAGGAGGAGAGGGTGGATAAGGGGAAGCAACCGGCACATGAGGTGAGTAGCAATGACACTGGCCCATCTGAGCCAGTAGCTCCAGAGGAGGGGAGAGGTCGTCACGGTGGACGTGCAAAGACTCGGGGATGCAGCCAGTCCCATCGCCCTCGCAAGCGGGTCAAGTCGGCCCCCATTGTCGACAGCGATGACAAAGACACCGCCAAGCCTATTCGTTGCGGTGTCATGAAGACCTACGACCTTCACAATCCCCCTCCCGACTTCCCCATCCTTCCCGCGATGGATCGATGTGACCACTGCGCCCGTTGAATGTTACCCTGTGCCAGGAAGGAGGACCGTGCGTGCTTCCAGTGCAACAAGGGGAAGCATGGGTGCAGCCTGTCACTGAAGCGTATGCGGTCTCGATCGCAATCGTGTGCACCAGCAGCACGGACCAGCCAGCCGGACCCCCCCCAATCACTAGCACCAACCCCTGCACCACTGCGTACAAACCCTCCCCGTTCAACTCGCAAACACAAAGCCAAGAGTCCCGTTCCCGCGGGTGTTGCATCTGCAGGTCCAGCACATGCAGCTCGACCTTCAACACCTGGCCCATTGAGGGGCAAACGTGAAAGTAAGTTGAATATTTGTTTTATTCCGTTCTGCTGAATATCTAAACAGAATTTGATGGAGTGCTGATAGTGCAACCGTGATGGCTGTCAAAATCAAGGGACCGCAGTACAAGCATTGAGTACAGCGAACATACGACCACAGCGACGACAACAAGCGCCTGCAGCGAATGTTCCGACTTGAAGGAGAAGTTGGGCGATGTGACGCAGAGGCTGGAGGCGCAAGAGGTCCAAGTGGACACACTTCGCCAGCTCATGGAGAGTCTGAGGTCAAGTACACTAATTGTCCCTCCAGTACCGTCCCCTCCTGGTGCCATGCAAACTTTCACACCAGTTGAAAGTCCTGCATCCATTTTCCGTATGCACTCCCCTTCATCCATCCATGCTGAGTCGCATTCCCCTGTCGTGTCCCCCCCAACTGGCCCTCCTGCAGACCACGGACCGGATCCAACAATCCCCGCAGTTGCAAGCATGGAACCATGCACGCATCCACATGCATCTCGTGATGTATCCACCACCATTGAGATGCTTGCTGAATCTGTTGCCCCCGACATCCTGCAAACACTGTGGGCTCCAACTGCAGTACAAGACGCCCATTCACCTCGGTCTCCCAGCTCTGCTGGCGATGACCATGTTCCTCCCGCCTGCCCCCCTCCTGCCATCATCAACACTGATGATACCATGGCTGTGGATCAACCCACAGCTTCTGTCCCCACCATCCCGGTAAGTCCATTTAATTTACCTGTGGTTCAATACTCACATCCCCTGCAGTGCCCCATGACACCTGGTGATGATCCCCTCTCCTCGTGCCCTCCAAACAGCATCACCAATGATGCAATGGCTTTGGATCCGGAAGCCATTCCTCTCCCCACCATCGTGGTAAGTCCCACCAATGTCCCCGATGACAAGGCTCTGGCACCCGCGGTTGGAGATGACGGAAGTGCGGGCACTGGGGAAGCAAATGCAATGGACACCTAAAGTACCTTTATCTTCATTTCCATACCATTTTCCTTTTCACAGACTATCTTTTATGTACACTGGTTATGTTAGATACTTTTGTTTGACCATTCCGGCATCCATCTTTGTTTGTATATATTTTTTTGCAACACTTCTTTGTGCGAATGAACTATGTTTCCTTTTGTTAATTAATATGTATGAAATACATTTTGTCCCATACTTACATGCAATTTATTTGTTTCACCTAAGAAATAGTATTGTACCCGCGGCTATGTGCACATGCTGGTAATCATTTCACAGCCAAGGTATGCCAACATGAGCCTAACCCACTCATCACCAGGTGTTTCCTAGTTCCTAGTAAATGATTCCTAATCAATGGTATTTTTCACGGCCTAATCCTTTTCATTTGTCTTGCGGTATCATTCTACCTCTCTCCAGAAGGTACCGCGGTTGCATTGGTATACAACATAACATTGTGACAATTGTGAACCAAATCATATTGGATCACATAACTCTGCCACAGTGAAAACTCTGGCGTGGTGAAAGCTCCGCCACGGTTAACACTGCCAGTTAATACCACTGTAATATTTGCCACATGTGGAGCCAGCCACACACGCTAAGGTTAGATTGTAATTGATGCTTCCTTTATACGGCATAAACCTATATGCTAAATTTCACCAAGCTGTTTATATGGTGCAGTATTTCCTTTTTACAAATGTTTGTTTCAACCACACAAAAACCGCGGTAGTTAAATTTATCCTGTGGTAGTGACATCTTACCCGCAGTAGTGATACATAGACCCACGATAGTGACACTCAGGTCCGTGGGAGGGACACCTAACGTGATTCAGTGCCCACCCTACCCATTATTGCACATCACCTGCTCACCTTACCCACGATACTCACATCTAATCCGTTATAATCACCCCTTACCCGCAGTTTTTAAAACTCACCCGTGGTGGTTACACCATATCCATGATAGTCACACCTTATCTGCGGGAGTGACACCCTACCCGCGGTAATGACACCCAACCCGCAGTGGTTACACCCCTCCCCCGATAGCTACACCTTATCCGCGGTAGTGACACCTAATCAGCTGTAGTTACAACTATCCCGCGGTTGTTGCACCTCACCAGCCATAGTGACACCCTACCCACGGTACACCTCACCCGCGGCTGTTTCATCTTATCTGCGATAGCTCCAGGTAGCTATTACCAAGATACCCCACGCATGCCAATGTCCCCTGTGTTGTACTAATTTGGGCTATCTCACCTATATACCTACATTTTTGCACCTGACTGCAGTGGTGATACCTAACCTGCGGCACATACCACAGTCTTACCCCAGTTCTGCCCTGTGTGACTTTGTAAGACAGCCGTAGGTGCATGGGGTTGTAGTGACACCTAACCCACGGTAGCTGCTGTGTACCATTTCCGTATTAGGCATCCTTTTCTCCAAACATTGGTTTTATATGCTAGTTGTACCTACACCTAATCTACAGTAGTTACATCAATCCCGCGGCATTTCCACCTGACCCACGGTACGTACCGCGGTGCCATTTGTGCATAGGTGTCCTCTGTGCTATACTGATTTAGTTAAGCTCACCTATACACCTACATGATAATACAATATGGGCTCATCCATTGACATGCATGAGAGGCAGGCCTGGGCCCACCCGAATGACATAGCGATCACAAATTATGTGCCCGCCTTAATGTGTAAATACTTTCTGGGCTCATTCATATGATTCCATGACAATACCTAATTTGACCTATCTACCCTTCCCTTAATTGACACCCTAGCCCACCCCTAGTACATTGTGATAATATCTAAATATGTAGCCCATCCGTACCAATCGATAACAAATCATTCCTGGGCTACCATCCGCTGGCCCGTGACACTCGGCCGATTTTCACCTTCAGGTGGCCGTGTAAGACGGCCTAAGTAGGTGCATGGGGTCTGCTGACAATACTGCTAGTATGGTGACCGGCAGTGATCCGGGCTGATGATAAGGATACTGGTATCATATGGGATGAGACCAGTGGTAATGATATCAATAGGTACCACATTTGACAACAGGACACATTCATAAAATGTATATATATAATCTATCTCTTTTTCCTTTTATCACGGGGTGTAGGTGCATCATGATCCGCTCTTTCTGTTGCCCTTCTTTGCCTTTTGGACTGCCGGACTGTATTACCAGGACCGGGTTCCTTATTGCTAGGACCGGCTATGGGAATATCCCCCGGAACCACATTATCTAATAATAATGTCATTATCCTGTCAATTCTATTCAATGAACATACCTGTTCCTCTCTTCTGGTGTGGACATGGCTGGGTGGGGGGAACTGTGATAGTGTCACCGGCCGGTGCATGAGCTTTTGGGGCAGGCCGGTTGTGCTTCTGACTTCTGGTTCGGTCAGTAACACCTTCATTGGGGGAATAAGCCTCATCCCATTGGTCCTCTATGTAATATTTTTAGTAGAGACTCCACAATTCAGAGAAATTCGCTCACCTTGTCTCCTTCTCTTTCCAAGGGCCTTGTCTGACCGGTGCTCATCTTCACCAACCGACCTTTGTAATGCTCCCTCAGCATCCTTCCAGGCCATGAACCTAAATACATCTTGTGGATCGATTTGTTGTCTCCTCCTCCAGAATTCCAGGATCTGAGTCACTTGCACACCACCCATTTTGCTAGGTTCCTTCAATGAGACATCAGAAGGGAGGTACTTGCTTTCAATATAACCTTGCAGGTCTTCTGTGATGCTCATCCATGGTACAGTTGCTCTTTCCTTTCCACAAGCACGACCTATTGTGCCTTAGTTAGTTACCCCTCACCTAAGCATGTCAAGGATGTTCGGAAGTTGCGGAATCCCGCTGTCAAGGGTTTGGAGGCTTACTTGTGCCTTTTTCTTACCCTTCTTGACAATCTTTCGAGGATGTTGATCCGCATCCTCATCCTCATCATCTGCCTGGTCTCCATCCAGAATCTTGCCGGCCTTGAATACATCAGAAGCATACCTTGACCATTTTTCCTCCATTCCTTCCCAGTCTGGAAATGTACTCGCATTCCCAAGTTCATCATTGAAATCATGTCTGTAATTGTTCCGGTCATCTCAATGTGTAACTGCCATGTTTCCACTTACATGCCGGCCATCACCTTTCCGTTCTGATCCTTCCAAGCCACCATCACCACCACCCGGGTACCACACTGCTTCCACATAGTCTCTGCATACTCGCGAGTATACTTCCAGCCTTTTTTCTCAGCTGCACTGAAGACCTGTGAGGTGTATCATACAAAAGATTAGAAATGTGTACATACATAGCCTGTACCTCTGGCGGTGGTTGGACCTCATTCCACTCCTGAGCAACCCGCTCTGCCTCTTTCATTTCATCCTCGGTAACCTTTTTCATCAGCCTTCCAACGGTCTTCTGGTACCCTCCTATCATTTGCTTGCTGCCAACCCCGATACTGTGCTGTTGGAATTCTTGCTGAATCTCCATTTGCTTCTGCTCCCTTATTACCCTCCGTGCAGTCCAATTTTTCCCCCACTTCAGCATCCCCTTGTGTGCTCGGGACCGGCCATGGTTATAAAACCAGCTTTTGATGTGCTATAAAATGTTAGCCTTTGCAGAGCGGAATACAACATCACCTACACCCAACTTAGCTTTCCAGTCCTCTCCCAAGATGTACTCATTTGCAGGCAGGTGTCTAATGAGATCACAGACCCTCCTATTCACAGGCTTCCTCCTGTCCCCCTTTAAAGCCTTCCACTCTTCGAGGTTTGCATGAAGAATCTCTATTTCCTCAGAGGTGAGTTTCCCTGGAGTATTCTCCCCTACCAGTCCGGTGGTCGTGGGATCCTCTGGTTCTGTAGGATGAGATGATTCAGAAGATGAATGGGAGTCTGAGTCGCTTGAAGTCATTGTGAATGTGGTAGACTTTGTTGGTGAAGCCCTCCATATCATAGCGTGCACCATGTTGAATGGAATTCCCTCAGCTGTCATGTAAAGTTCCTTCGATCCGAACAATTTCCTTTTGAGGTTAGCTATGGTTCCGGTGCAGTGGATCACTAACCATAAGAAGTAGCCGATGTCACAAATCGGCAGATCACCTACTATATATAGGCAGTGTACCTAATGTTCCTGATGCCAATCAGTACCAATCTCAGACAAGATACACAGATCCGGATGCGATGATTGTGATCCATGATGTTGCAATGAGGCATTTCCTACTGAAGTTTGCACCAAGCCTATCAATCATGGGGAAGTCGAGGATATCTGGAGTGACCTCTTCTACCTCTGTGACCCATGTGGTGTGGAAGACTGTGAAAACAACTAGAGGATCAATTGATAAGTTTCAAAAGGTCACTCCCAGAAGAAAGGGTTGACAGGCTATGCAATCTAAGGCATCTCCTACTGTGGCTTGCTCATCCATCATGGCAGAACACAATGTGTTTCAAAATGGTGATGAAGATGCTTACCAGGAGCTAGACAATCCACCTCCTTTGAAACAATTTAAAACAACCAAAAATCAGGTAGAGTATTATTCCACAATATATTACCCTGTATCTCATGGACATTGCTTTTAGAACAGCTATCTCCAGGCATGGCTGCCCCATAAACAGAAATATCTCTCAATCATTCTTGCCATGGAAGCTCCCCCCTGTCCACAGATTTGCATATTGTGTGGTGGGGATGGCAGCTACAGATGCATAGATTGTGCACACAAGCCGGTGTTCTGCACAGCCTGTTGCAGGAACCAGCATAAGCTCCAGCCCTTCCACCGGGTTCAACAATGGAATTCGGCCTTCTTTGAAGACTCCTCTCTCCGGCTTGTGAGTGCTTTCATTCTGACTCAATAACAATGTCTGATGTTGTAGGCAGGGTTGGTGCTGCACCTTGGACATGGTGGGGATCCTTGTCCGAGTGGTGGTCATGCAGAATTAGATTTCTCCGATGACCTAGAGGAAGGAGCACAGGACCATGAGGAATCTGTGGATTCAGGCTCACCTCCCCATCTCAAAGTACTGAACAGCAGAACCTTCTTGACTGTGGTGCACACTTCGGGAGTACAATTCTGCGATGTGATGTACTGCAACTGTCAGGGGTCACCGGATTCACACCTTCAGCTGATGATGGCCGGCCTCTTTCCTGCCACCACTAAGGAACCAAGGACTGTCTTTACCTTTCAGGTATTGGATGACTTCATCCAGGATAATGTGGAATGTGGAACCTCTGCCATGAACTATTACAGCAAACTCTGCAGGATTACATCCAATGCCTTTCCACACCTTGTGCCGGTGAGTGGACTGGAAACACATTACATGTGTCTTACCTCAGTAATAGGACAGATACAGGGAGATACTTAGAGTATCCAGGATGTGGAGGGTGCTAAAATTAATGAAATGGAAGGGAGTTGATGATAGTGAAATTGGTTCATCAACAGGCGACCTTGTGCTGTTTTGTCCGGCATGTCCACAGCCCGGAGTGAACCTTGATGATACTGATGTGGATTTGTCCCAGTATGTAATGTGTTTAAGCTCCACTGGGATGGGGAGATTCATTTTTCTTTGTAGCTGGAAATTTTCAAGGTCAATAGTGATGGATGGAAATTTCAAGGCAGAGCACATGAGACTGAGGAACCCTGCAGATGAGGTGTGGCTGATGGATGGGAGGGGGTTCATGGTAGGCTCAGGTAACTACAAGGAGTACTTGGCAGGCACAGCAAATCGGATAGAGGTGAGGGAATGCACCACTGGAAGTTCTATATCTCATCCTTTGAAAAGCGATCGGAGTGTAGCAATCACCGGGCAGTTAATCAGGCAAATTCAGCAAGGAAACAGCTGTCATCCACCGGGATTGGGGGATGTGCATGTGCAAGACATGGATGTTTCATCCCCCATGCAATGGTTGACTTTCAGAAGGGAGAACAGTAGGTTCTCATAATTGTCATCTCGAGTTTGTTGAGCTGGTTACAGGCAGGTAAACATGGACTATGCCCTGGTGCATGCAGTCTGGCATGCATTGAATCCTGACCAACAAGTGATAACATTTTACGACATCAATTGCCAGTATAGTAGAAATTTGGCTCAGTGGATTCAGTCCAACAAATTCATCACTCTACCAGATGGACTGTGCATTTTGCCTGAGATCAGTATTTGGCATGTACATGGGCATAAAACAGAATGCGTTGCCAGATATGCCCCAAATTTTATTCCTGGTGCCAGCAGAGTGGATGGGGAGATCATGGAGACACTGTGGTCTTCACTGAATATAATATATCCATCTGCAAGGGGGATGGCAACACTGCATTGCCAAGAGTTACTCAATTTCCAAATGAATGATCACAATTTTGTCAAGATGGTCCGGATGCATGAGTATAACAATGCCCTTCACCAAGACCCTACTGGCTGATGTGTACAAGCATTGTTTCTAAGGAGAAAAATGAGGGGTGCCCAGTGCTCGTTGACAGAGGTTACAGAAGCTTTTGAAAAACTGAATAACCAAGTCCTGGAAGGTCTCCAGCAATTGTGGTCGGAGCAGGAGGCGAAGGCATTGAATGACCGGATGATGGATCCCCGTGCAATGGATATATATGATGTTCAGCTGGAGAAGGGTATATTGTTTTAAAATGGAGTTAACCTTACTGAATATGGCCTGAAGCACCAACAATGAAATTGATAGAAATGAACCTTATCAACCAACAACAAGACCAGCTTCGGGGATCAACCACATGGATAGCTAAGGCATTGAAGGTTGAAGGAGCACAGATAATGCTAGCCATTGATGCTCGGCAGCTCAACACATCCGGAACTAAAATACAACAGCTATCAATTGCATGGCGCCGAGACTGGCTACAATCCCAGTTAGAGGGATTAGTTGCATCAGCCACACAGTTTCTGGGTGAAGACTGGGATGATGATGTAGAACTGGACACTGCCCTACAATTTCAGGACGACCAAGCAGATGGTGAGGAAATAGAAAATCCATTCGTCTTGCCAACACAGGAAAATGCCGAAACAATGTTGCCACCACTGCCATCATATATTGGAATAGACCGTCTCCAGGGATTAGGACTTGGATTCCTTGTGGAACAGGAACTATCCTTGAGACAGGGGCAAGCCAATGATTGCCTTCATGAAATTAGACTGGCACTGGCTGACAAGGCCGTCATCTTTAGGCGAGATGTTAGACAAGCCGGTAATTATAATATGACCACCCGGGCATGGGGCCGGATAGCGAGCACAGATCTCACCCTACAGCACCATGCCTCATTATATCGCCGGTGCCGCAGGCAGATGGTAGCTCTCTGTGCCAATAGACAGGTTCTAGACCGGTACCAGGAATTGCATGCCTCCGACCTTTCGGTCACCACTGCAATATCGGACCCCAATGCTCGGGGCCACAGGGATGATACCCTCCCTTTGTTCTGGACCATGGATGTACCCTGAGATACTGATAGGAATGATTGGATGTCTGAATGTATGTCTTAGCATCATCACAAAATTCTTTTGGTACTTAACCAGAAATCTAGTTTACCGGGTTCATTGGTTCCGGTCCAAGGCACTTAGGGACCGGTGGAAGGAGGAAGTGGAGATGCTACAATGTGAGGCGGAGTGGACCAGAAATTATTTCCAAAGTAGGTTGAATTTCTGGTCAGACCGCCAGCAAACAGCATTGAGATCTGATGAGATCAGGATTGCCTGTTATGCTGCCTGGCAACGTCAGATATATCACTGGCTCTATTCTATTTAAACACTACATTGTTGTAGGTTGTAAAACATATCTACTTCTTTTCATCTGTCACAAACCGTTCCCATGTCTTACCCAATTGCTCTTTTACATGGGGAACACTGTCAAACAAACTCAGCCACTGCTCTGAAGCCTGCATCACCATATGTACATTTCCCATCTCTTTCTCTATTTCATGCAGCATGAGATCACACCCACTCATCATGTATTTGATGCTGTCCCTTGGCATTCTTGGGACATCAAAGAGGAGTGGTAAGGACTCAGTCCCATCCTGCTGATCATGTAAGGCAGGATGTGGTGGCAAGGGAATATACATACCAAGACAGTAGGGAAAAAGTCTTTGGCCTCCGAAATGATGTGCGGGATTTGCCGGGATTCATATCCATCAGGGAATGTGGTACCGGGCATCTCCCACCATTTGTGTAGCATCAGTCCGGTATGATGAATCTGTGACTCAGATGTCCTGATCATGAATACATCATGACCCTTCATGTATTCCAGTATCTCCTCCTGCTGCATCTTTGCCAGAGTGGCACACCACAGGAATTGGTTTGCGATATAAGGCACCCGCATGATCAGACCATAGGCACTGCATGCAGAGAGCAATCGCTCAAGAACACGCTAAATGTATAATATATGAATTGATTTCCATGAGAATCAGGTGATCTTACAATTTCTATCATGACATTCTCAAACCAATTTGAAGGTGGGTTGGGTTGCTGTAGCACATAGGTAAACCGTCGGAACCAAACCCCGGTGTATTGCAAAGTGAGGGAGATATTGTGGGCATCAAGGGTGTTAGACATGATTGCGGGCAAGTGAGGTCCTGGGTAAATATAAGCCTTTAATAGGATAATGATATTTCTCACGGTTCATGTGACATTCATGATGCAGTCCTGCCTTAGGCCGGTTGAATGGGTGGCCGGTAGGGCACATACAAGACACAGAGCAATGGTCACCGGTAATAAATGTGGGGTATTGACTGGTAATAATCACGTACACACCGGCAATCATGATGCTTGCAATATAAGCCTGTCAGGATTGTATTTGAAGACAGAGACCAGACCAGTTGATGGTCATCCCGGTATTACACTGGATAATAGGTATAGCGGTAGCATATCGACTGGCAATGGGCATACAACTATTATACTGACTGGTAACTGTCCCACTGGTAGCATACAAACTGGTGTTGGTCATACTGGTGTTATACTGGCCAGTACTGAAGGTACTGCTATTATGCTGACCGGTAACAGTCATACCGGTAGCATACTGACTGCTATGTGGTGTACCAGTATCATCCTAGTATTGTGTTTTGACCTGCAAAGATACTGTTCTATATGGGCATACTGACCACCAATGGTCATACTGGTATTATACTCAGCCTGTAGCGAGTCAAGTGGTGACTGTCATACCAGTGGCCTTCATACCGGTAGCATACCAACCAGTCAGTGTCATATCTGTAGCATACCGACTGGTCACTATCATACCAGTAGCATACCGGGCGGTCAGAGTCATACCGGTATCACGACCGGTCAGTGTCTTACCGGTAGCATACCGACTGGTCACTGTCATACCGGGAGCATATCGACCGGTGTGTCATACTGGTGCATACTGACCGGTAACAGTCATACTGGTAGCATATTGTTCTACATGGATAAAGCATATCCTGCCAGAAACATGTATTGGACTACCAGTCATCGCCAATTAAGGTAATCTACACCTCCAACTGCAACAACACATCCTGGACCTTGTGAAGCCTCATTGGATCTGGCCTGGGGACTCCAAGCCAATTATGAATGTTATCCCACATGTAGTATGCAAGGCAACATCGGTCTCCACCCTCCTCGATCACTCCATGCCTGAGGAGCCTACCAGAAAATGCTACAACCATGCCTGGGCTATATTCCAGCTGAACTCCAAGGGTTTGGATATTAAGGAAGCAATCTTGATATTCACCGACAGTGGCGAGTAGATCAAACCAATCAGACTGGGACTGGGGATCTCGGTGCAAAGGTGTTTTCCAATTGGAAATGAGTGAGAGATTTGTGTATACGGTCGACCAATGCCCCAGTGCTTCCTGCATCACAGGATCGTTCTCTATAGACCATGCATCCAGCCTCTGCCTTGCCTCTAGACCGGCATGATAGAGTGGAGGGTGCATTATAGATAGCGCACCAGAAAGGAGGGCAGATGGGAGGCAAATATTCTTTCCCCATTCCTTGCCTGCCGGTGTTGCAAGCCCTGCAGAAACCGATGGTGTGTGTTTCCTTGTCTGTACCCGAGGTTAATTATGTTTGTTTCTGAAGAAAGATATAACTCTACCAAGTGGCCTTGCAAATGCCTAGCTGGTGAAAACTCCAGACATCCGGATGGTGTACTTCCCGGTTGGAAGTATTGATCAGAGTTTCTCCAACAACTCTGGTTTTTGATACTCTTCTGGAGGTTGTCACCAAGAGGCTGAAGGCCTGTAACAATATGTTTCTTTACCTACATGTCAGACAAGGCATGCATAATATTGACCACCATACCTGAATTGGCCTAGCTAAGGCACCTGGAAGGTACCACAAAGCGATGCTATCTCCTTCCCCAAGGATGATTGCTGGTTCCGATAAGATAGCAGGCATGTTACTGGTGCTCCTGATTGCCGGTGGGTGGTTCTCTAGGAGTTGAGCCTCTCGTTTCATGTCAGCTCCGGACTCCATTGTGGACAGGCTCTCACTAAGTCATATGAGATCAATGCCAGATGGAACTGAGATGGAAAGTCAGATGGTATGTTAGAGCCATGCAATGAACTTACTCCGATTTTTGTATGCCTTAACAAGAACAGAAACCAATTGGTTCATCCCGATGCAACCATGGGATGGAATATCCAATGGAAGTGCAGGCCGGGGAAAATCGGGGTCTAGTGCCAGATGGCGAAATCGCCGGCGCATGTAGCCAGCAATCCTTTCAGATAGGTGATAGTCAGTGACACCCGTGTTGAATGTGGCCATCTGGCAATATTGGATGTGTCTGTACGGAGGATGCAATGAAGCAGTCAATGACTGATTTGTGCTGAAAGCCATGGGAACTGCAACCGGTATATCTTAACTAGTTGCCAGAAGCCAGAAGTGTGTTCCGAATGTACCCCTGCCCATGGGCATTGTATTCCTAGAATCCCACAGGTCTCAGGGTGATTGACTGCCAGCATAGTACGCCTTTCTTTCAACATAACTCACCCTGGGTCTTACTAGATATCGATGGTGTAAAGTTGCTGGCCGGATGCCTGATCAGTCCGGTGTCCCCCCATAGTAATCAACAAGCATTGGGGTGCTATTCTCATAAGTATATGGCCTTATAGGCAGAGTGAGGGCACTTGATTGGGAAGTCAGGACCATGTCTTGGTGTCCAGTGTATGCCATACCTGCCGGCTTCATACCTGAGCAATCCGGTCTCACCATCACTAGTAATCAACAATCATTGGAGTGCTATTCTCATACTTAAATCACTTTACTGTATCACCATTACCGGTCAGTATACTTATCCTACCAGTATTGCCATGACCAGTGAATATCCTACTAGTATGACAATGACCGATCGGTATGCTACCGGTATGACAGTGACCGGTTGGTATGCCACCGGTATGCTACCGGTATGACAGTTACTGGTCAATATGCTACCGGTATGATAGTGACCAGTTGGTATGCTACCGATATGACAGTGACCGGTTGTTATGCCACCGGTATGACAGTGACCGGTTGGTATGCCACCGGTATGCTACTGGTATGACAGTTACCAGTCAATATGCTACCGGTATGATAGTGACCAGTTGGTATGCTACCAGTATGACAGTGACCGGTTGGTATGCCACCGGTATGCTACCGGTATGACAGTTACCGGTCAATATGCTACCGGTATGATAGTGACTGGTTGGTATGCTACTGGTATGACAGTGACCGGTTGGTATGCCACTGGTATGCTACTGGTATGACAGTTACCAGTAAATATGCTACCGGTATGATAGTGACCAGTTGGTATGCTACCGGTATGACAGTGACCGGTTGGTATGCCACCAGTATGCTACCAGTATGACAGTTACTGGTCAATATGCTACCAGTATGATAGTGACCGGTTGGTATGCTACCGGTATGACAGTGACTGGTTGGTATGCCACCGGTATGCTACCGGTATGACAGGTACCAGTTGGTATGCTACCAGTATGATTGTGATCTGTCAAGTCCGGGTCTACTCCGGTAGGAAGTCCGGTCAAGTCCGGATGAAAACAGACGAGGGCAGAGGTCAGAGGTTTGGGCAGAGGTTAGCCCGGGCCGGAGTTGCGACCGATTGGATTCAACGACAAGGACAACGAGCGTTGATCCCTTGCGTAGGTTCCGGTCAGGTGGAGATGGAGACGGAGACAGACAAGGGGACAGGAGTAGTAACTTAGATGATTTCAGACTGAGGTCTACAAGGTAAACTAGAGGGTACTTATACTAAGTAGAACTAGGGTCAAGTACATACGGTGACAAGTAAACAACCTAATAGCGGACAAGGGATGACCGGAGTTAGGACTAGGTCAGGACCAGTGAAAATAAAGTCAGGTCTGTGTAAAATAAATCAGGTCCGGTGAAAATGCTACAAGGTATAGGATATATCGAGTTCACGGAGAACTCACGTCAAGGCAGGGTAAATGGCGAAGTGTGGTAACGAGCGAATGGAGCATAGACCAAGGGTCGTGCTTAATGGAAGGTTATCTGCGTGAGCGCGACCGGAGTAGGAGACGAGCGACTGGAGTAGAGCTGTAGAGCTGCGATGCGACCGGAGTGACCGGATAAGGCCCGGAGTTGGGCATGGTCATAACATGATCGGTCGGTATGCTACCAGTATGACAGTGACTGGTTGGTATGCCACCGGTATGCTACCGGTATGACAGTTACTGGTCGGTATGACAGTTACCGGTCGGTATGCTACCGGTATGATAATGACTGGTCGGTATGCCGCCGATATGACACTGACTGGTTGGTATGCTACCGGTATGACACTGACCGGTTGGTATGACCAATTAATCATTACTGGCCAGTACACCACCTGAATGCTTATCATTAACTTGTACTACTTGTATAATCATTTCCATTCAGTACAGTACCAGTCTTGTCTTTGCTAATATGTACAATCCTGACATGGCTATCATCAGCCTGGACTTGTTTCAAATATTTTTTCCTCTCTGGCCTGACCATACACTTATTGTGACACCCACACCCAGGCCGGACTATCCATTATGGTAACACACCTACCCAGCCCAACCATACACTATGGTGATGCCCACACCCAGGCCAGACTGTACAATATGGTGACACCCCTACCCTGGCCTGACCATACACTATGGTGACTCACCTACCCTGGCCCAATCATACACTATGGTGATGCCCACACCCAGGCCAGACTGTACAATATGGTGACACCCCTACCCTGGGCTGACCATACACTATGGTGACACCCACACCCAGGCCAGAACTATGGTGACACCCACACCCAGGCCAGACTGTATATTATGATGACACCCCTACCCTGGCCTGACAATACACTATGGTGATGCCCACCCCCAGGCCAGACTGTGTATTATGGTGACACCCCTACCCTGGCCTGACCATACACTATGGTGATTCCCACACCCAGGCCGGACTGTACAATATGATGACACACCTATCCTGGCCCGACCATACACTATGGTGACACCCACACCCAGGCCGGACTGTTCAATATGCACCCATACCCTGGCCTGACCATACACTATGGTATCACCTACACCCAGGCCGGACTGTATATTATGGTTAAACTACACACTCTGGCCGGACCATACACTATGGTGATACCTACATCCTGGCCCAAACCTATATTATGGTGACAACCCACCCCCAGGCTGGACCATGTATTATGGTGACAATTCTGCATACTGGCCGGACCATAAATCATGGCAACACCCTTTAGTCCAGCCTGACCCCAGCTGGCCCATAACATACGGCCGATTGTCAACCCCCGCTGGCCGTAAAGTATGGTACAATGTAGGTACATTATGTGCTAAGACAATGCAGAGTCCGGAGTGAATGTCTGAGTACAAAATTTGGATCTATAAAGATCAGACTGGTTTTGCTTTTACCCCCTGTTTTCTGCCATCGATTTCAATATGTCTGGCACTGCTAAGTCCACCACCCCCACTGTCCCTTCCGCGGACTGGACCAAGGCCCCAACACCGGAGTTGCAATCCGGTAGCGAAGATGAGGTGGAAGTCCTTGACACCAAAGTGAAGGAGCGCCGTCAATGTAAGCAAGTGAAGAAGGAGGAGAAGCAATGGAGGGAAGAGGTGGAGAGGCGAGCACGCAAAGAGGCGGAGGCAAGAGCTCATGAGGAGGTGGAGCACGCTAAGGTGGAGGCAGAGCGGAAAGTGAGGGAGGAGGTGGAGCGTCAAGAGCGCGAGCAAGCGGAGAAGGACAGGGCGGAGGTGCAGCGGAGGGCTGCAGAGGTTGCAGCGAGGCAGAGGGCGTTGGCACAGGAAGCGTTGAAGAAAAGAGTGAGGGAAGAGCCGGAGGCGGGTCCGAGTGATGACCGGAGCGACAACGTCCGGTAAGTAATTTATTATCTTCCTTTATGACTTTTTATTAACCTACTGGCAGGTGCATTCGTTGTGCCAAGCACAAGGCCAAGTGCGAGCGGGACCCTGAAAAGCCCAAGCAATGTGCGTGCATGAAGTGCGCCGGACTCAAGGAGCGGTGCGAGTGGCCGGAGGTGGGAGGTGGGAGGTCCAGGTCCGGTAGTGGACAAAGGGAAGGGCAAGGTGAAGGAGGTCACAATGTCGCCGTGAGGAGGGGAGAAGTGGAAAAAGAAGAAGACAGTTGCGAAGGTCGTTGACGACAACGACATCATTGAAGTACCGGGGCTGTTGGGGAAACGGTCCGGGTTTGACCCTGGGCCATTCCTGGACCGGTTGGACCGGTTGACTGGAGCAGTGGAGGAGATGACTGGTCAGATGTGCCAGGTTGCGGATGCCACCCACTCTGTGGCCAAAGGAAATGAGCGGCTGACAGCCGGCCTCGAGACCTTCCTCGAGGAATGCCATTTCTTCACGGCACCTTGGAATGAGGACGAGGAGTCGGAGGACAGCGAAGCGGAGGTCGACCCGGAGGAGGTCGAAAAGGAAGTCCAGGGGCTCCAAGAGGAGCAAGAGAACCCTGGCAGCGGTGTGCCGGAGTAAGTGGTCCGGTCCGGACTTTGTAAATAGAAAGTGTAATTAGTTTGACTTTTGTTTATAAAGAAAAGTGACCTGAGTTTAGTGAGTGATATTACAAGATAAGATGAAAAGAGAGGAGAGACAGAGAGTGAAACAGATAAGAGAAACAGAGAGCGAGAGTACTATTACATGGATGCGAGTGGTCCAGGTTTGTCCGGGTACTGGTCATGGTAGTTTTCTAAGAGTTCTGTTGCATTACCAAGTTCCGTGGCAAGTAGCCATGATGTTTCTTCGTCAGTTCCCTCATAGCTGGACCAACATACCAAGTAGAGTAGCTTGCATGATTTACGGCGACGGTCAACCTTGGAGTCGAGGATCTCAGAGATCTCAAACTCTGGTTCACCATCTACTTCGACCGGTGGCGGAGGAGGTTGTATCCGGTCCAGTATGGTATTGGGTATGGCCGGTTCGAGTTGGGAGATGTGGAAGACGGGGCGAACTGCATGCATGGAATCTGGAAGACGGAGGGTAAAGGAGAGTGAGCCTACTTGAGCTATAATGGTGTACGGCCCAAGGTTCTTTTCCGATAGTTTTTTGGATGGTCGAGTCGACCGGAAGTACTTGGCTTTAACGTATACTTGATCGCCTACTTGGAAGTCCAGTGCCGGAGTATGTTTGGCATCAGCCGGACCTTGGTAGCGAAGTTGTGCATTAGCCATTTCTTCACGAAGGTATTGATGCAGTGACTCGAGGTCGACTGCGTAATCACGAGCCCTAGCAGAGGTCATGTCACGTTCTGGGTAGACAGAGATGTTAGGGTGATAGCCCTTGTTAGCAAAGAATGGAGAGACTCTGGTGGTAGCACTTGGTGTGTTGTTGTAAGCAAATTCCGCCAGTGGGAGTAAGTCTGCCCAGTTGTCCTGCTGGTAGTTGCAGTAGATCTGGAGGTACTGTTCCAGCGTCTGGTTAGACCGCTCTGTCTGGCCATCGCCCTCCGGGTGGTAACCGGAGGTGAAGTGGAGGCGCATGTCGAGGGCCTTTCCAAGTGACTGGAAGAAGTGAGAGACAAACTCTGTACCACGATCCGACGTGACATGGGCAGGAACACTGTGCTTGGAGAATATGTGGAGCAAGAAGAGCTTCGCAAGCTCCGGGCTAGTGATGGTGTCGTGAGTAGGGATGAAGATGGCTTGTTTAGAAAGCTGGTCTACTATGACCAGGATGGCTGTGAAGCCGGTGGATGAAGGGAGTTGCTCGATGAAATCCATTGAGATGGAGTTCCAAGGCTTCTCCGGTATGGGGAGCTGTTTCAGCAGTCCGTAGGGTCTGTGGCACAGTGTCTTAGCTCGTGCGCAAGAGGTACATGACCGGACGTAATCCTTGACGAAGGTCTGGAGACTGGGCCAGGTATACTCACGCCAGATTAGCTCTAGGGTCCGATTTTGCCCAAAGTGACCAGCGAGTGGGTGATCGTGTCGGTACCGGAGTACCCGGAGACGGAGGTCATCCAAGTCTGATACGTATATGTGACTGTCTAGTCAGAGGAATCCAGCCTCGTCGGTGGACCAACAAGAGTCCGGTGGATCTGTGAGGTGGACCTGGGCAATGGGATCAGAGGGTAGTGCAGAGAGGATGTCGCTATGGAGTGTTTCTACGTCCATAATCGCGACTGCACGGAGGACCGGGAGTTCTAGATAGGTGGCGCGAAGCGAGTTAGAGAGCTGTTCTTGAGTGAACACCAGCCAGAGATTTTGGGGGTTAACCTGGGTGTAGCCACTATCCCCCTCTTTGGGGTAGACGTCCCATCATCTAGTGAGAGCATCAGGCTTGGCACCGAGCTTACCAGGGCGGAAGCGAATGACAAGATTAAACTGAGATAAAAATTCGGACCACTGGGCTTGCCGGCGGGAAAGTACTTTTGAGGTAGAGAAGTACTCGAGGTTTTTGTGGTCCATGACGATGTCTATGGGGGAGGCGGAGCCTTCCAGGTAATGGCGCCAGTTCTGGAACGCTTCAAATATAGCAAGCAACTCCTTATCGTGGGTGTCGTAGTTTAACTCCGGAGCAGTCAGGGTCCGGGAGTAGTATGCGACCGGATAAATCTCTCCGTCGGCACAGGTGATAGACAAGATGCCAGTGACAGCGTAGTCGGAGGCGTCAGTTTCCACGATGATAGGGGTGTCCAGAATAAAGTGAGTGAGGATGGGCGTGGTAGTGAAGGCATGCTTGAGAGCATTGAAAGAACGTCGACAATCCTCAGAGAAATTCCAAGGAGCATCCTTCCGAGTGAGCCAGGTGAGAGGAACCACAATGTCCGAGTAGTTGAATATAAACCGGTGGTAGAAGTTGGCAAAGCCCAAGAAAGACTGGATGTCCTTAACCTTTCGAGGTTCAGGCCAGTCGGAGATGGTCTGGATCTTGTCCGGAGACATAGTCAAACCGTCAGGAGAGAGGTGATAGCCAAGGTACTCTACCGAGTCTGAGTGGAACTCGCATTTCTCCGGTTTGGCGAAGAGGCCATGTAACCGGAGTTGGCGGAGAACTTCCCGGACGTGCTGCTGGTGGGACTCCATATCCTCGGAGTAGATGAGGATGACGTCGAGGTACACAACGACGCAGACATCCAGCATGTCAGCAAAGATGGTATTGACAAAGTGCTGGAAGGCTGCTGGGGCGTTAGTGAGGCCGAAGGGCATGACTAACCACTCGTAAGACCCATAGCGCATACGGAAGGCGGTCTTCCACTCATCGCCTGGAGCAATCTGGACTAGATGGTACACGTGCCGGAGATTGATCTTTGAATAGATTTTAGCACGGCTAGGTGAGTCCAAAAGATCAGAGATTAGGGGGAGTGGATAGCGATCCTTCTTAGTGATTTTGTTTAGACCTTGGAAGTCAACGCAGAGGCAGAGTGAGCCATCCTTCTTTTTTATGAAGAGGACTGGAGCAGCATGGGAGGAAGCGGTAGGACAGATGAAACCTGTATTTAGATTCTTGTCGATGAAAGTCCGGAGAGCAGAGAGCTCAACCGGAGACAGTGAGTATAATGTTCCCAAAGGTGGGGAAGTACCTTCTTCAAGGTCAATCTTTAAGTCATAGTCGCAATGTGGGGGAAGTTCAGAGGCTTTCACCTTGCTGAACACATCCGCGTAATCGCGATACTCCAGGGGGACGATGTCCGAGTCCGGCGGAGTAGAGGCAGAGGAAGAGCGAGCCTTTGCTGAGTCAGAGGGATGCAGCTGGAGTTGGTATTTGGTGGATCCCTCTAACTTGCACGCGCGCATGAATGTGGCTGCATTAATCAGAGAGATGTGCGGAGGGGTGCAAGCCGGAGTGTCGACAGATGGTGCAAGGCCGGGGTCAGATTGGCTGGAGAGGCCGGAGACAGGGTTACTGGACAGAACTGGAGAGGGAGTCGACAGGGGCGCTAGCAAACTTTCTGCAGGGGTCCGGAATGTTAAACTGCTCAGTACCCAGTCAATCAACGGATTGTAGCAGGTGAGCCAGTTATGTCCAAGGACAATAGAGCAGTCAGAGTCTAACAGAGCGAGGTAAAAGGTCATAGGGGTGACATCACCAGATGCAGGGAATTTCACTGATAAATCGATGGCTTGAGTGATTACAAAATTCGAGGTACTGTCAAAGAGCTGGAGTACAATCGGAGAAACGGAGTAAGTGGAGAGAGAGTGTCCAAGAGCATAATTGGTATCTACAAAGCAGTGCGTGGAACCGGAGTCCACAAGCACATGGAGTTCTGGTAAATCGTAAGATGAGAGGAAAACATGAGGCATAAGGGAGTTAGGATCATAAAGAGCGGACACGTTGAGGCGGGCCTCCTTGGGTGCACTTCCGGAGTCAACACAGCTCACCGGTTGTGCGGAGGGCCGGGAGCTGCTTACTCTTTTTTTGACTCGGAGTTGGCACCCAAGTTGGAGTCCATCTTACCAGACTCAGCAGCGATGGCCGCAGTGCGAGCCTTGGCCTTTTTGGTCTTCTTTGGACAATTGTCCACGAAGTGACCAGTTCCCCCGCAGAACATGCAGAGGTTATTGTCCAGATGCCTTTTGCGCTCGTCTGCGGTTAGCTTCCCGTCCTTACCAAGCTTGTTGGTCAGGTCCGGTCTGGAACCGGAGGAGGACTGGTTGCTGGTCGTTTTGGACGAGCCAGAGGAGTTGGCGGAGCTGGGGGAGTTACCGGTCTTGGATTTCTCCTGACTGGAGTTGGATGAGTTGCCCCCAGAGTTGGAGGACTTGGTTGGGGACGAAGTGGACTGGGTCTTCATCGTATGAGAAATCTTGTCTTTGCGCTCCCAATAGCGCATGTTGATCTCTTGACAAAGGGCCCTCAGCCCATGCAGAGTCAGGGGTTTCCCGACTCGAGCTATCTCATCCTTGAGGCAGTCCGGGAGACCGGAGTAGAATTGGCGGTGGAGCGCGCCATCTCCGTAGTCCTGTGTTGTAGTATGTAATATACAATCGAAGCATACATGCACACCACACGACATACATTGTATATAAGTTGTACCTATGAACCTACGTACACCAGCGTCAAGTTTGAATTGAAGCTGTCTCGTTGACGGAGCCATCCGGATCCTTGTTGTCACATTTCCGCCAACATCCTGGACCTGGGAGGCGAGGCGGTTGAAATCCACAATATACTGTGTAACATGGTATGCGTCTTTCATCTGGAGATGCTTGAGCTGGTGCTCAGCATCCGTGACTGGGTCGTGAGGACCGAAGGTACTCTGGAGTTCAGCGACAAAATGGACCCAGCTGTCCATCCAGCATGGGTGGTCAGCCAGATTACCAGAGTTGAGGAGGTCCGGTTCAAACCATTCCAGCGTTATACCTTTAAGATAGGACTAGGCAAACATTACCCTTGCTCTATCTTGACGGAAGGCCTTGACGCGATCCTGGAAACACAGTTCGCACTGGACCAAGAAGGTCTGGAGTTTCTTGGGGTCCGTGCCATCAAAGGTGTCCGGTTCACGGACTTTGGCACGGGAGGAAGAGGAGTCGTTGGTACAATGATGTCAAGTCCGGGTCTACTCCGGTAGGAAGTCCGGTCAAGTCCAGATGAAAACAGACGAGGGCAGAGGTCAGAGGTTTGGGCAGAGGTTAGCCCGGGCCAGAGTTGCGACCGATTGGATTCAATGACAAGGACAACGAGCGTTGATCCCTTGCGTAGGTTCTGGTCAGGTGGAGATGGAGACGGAGACAGACAAGGGGACAGGAGTAGTAACTTAGATGATTTCAGACTGAGGTCTACAAGGTAAACTAGAGGGTACTTATACTAAGTAGAAACTAGGGTCGAGTACATACGGTGACAAGTAAACAACCTAATAGTGGACAAGGGATGACCGGAGTTAGGACTAGGTCAGGTCCGGTGAAAAAGCTACAAGGTATAGGATATATCGAGTTCACGGAGAACTCACATCAAGGCAGGGTAGACGGCGAGGTGTAGTAAGAGCGAATGGAGTATAGACCAAGGGTCGTAGTTAGCGGAAGGTTATCTGCACGACCGTGACCGGAGTAACTGAGAACGACCGGAGTTGAGCTATGGGGCTGCAATGCGACCGGAGTAACCGGATAGGATCCGGAGTTGGACATGGTCGTAACAGATGAGAGGAGCGAGAGAGGCGGTTAACGGCGACGGCGAGATTATGGAAGACAGCCAGACTAGGATCTAGCTCTTCTGTGGCGTTGACAAACCCATCGTTGTCGTCGTCATCATTGTTATCGCCATCTCCGGGGTCATCTGGATCATCTCTGGGTCCGTCCTCGGGGCCAAACCATTGGTAATGACCCAGTTTGCGATGTTCTGGAGTGGAGTCATGGCAATAGGGAAATCTGTCATCAGGAACAGATCCATGACGACCAAGGTCCGCAGAACCACAAAGGCTCTGGGACGCAGCGTCTTGACGCGGAGTCAAAGACGCTGTTGGGTTTCAAGCTGTAAAACTCCGGAATTGGCTTACGGAAGCCGGAGGTTGCCTGCGGTTAGACAGGGCTTGCTGGGCAGCAGATAGGTGGAGATCATCTACTGCACCTGCTTCCTCAGCAAGGGCTGCAGCAGTACGAGTGCGAGAGCACGTGGTCATAGTCATAAGAGATGGGACTAGATATGCGTACTAGGTTTAGAACAGTGAACCCACACAAGTGCAAGTCTGAAATACTGTCAAGTCTGGGTCTACTCCGGTAGGGGGTCTGGTCAAGTGTGGACAAAGGTGGACAAAGGAGGAGGGCAGAGGGCTGGACAAGGGATAGTCCAGCTGGAGTTGGTGACCGCTTGGATTCAACGACAAGGATGACGTGCGTTGATCCCTTGTGTAGGTTCCGGTCAAGGTGACGATGATGGAGACAGAGGCAGGGACAGGAGTAGTGACTATAGTTGATTTCAGACTGAGGTGTACAAGGTAAACTAGAGGGTACTTATACTAAGTAGAAACTAGGGTCGAGTACATACGGTGACAAGTAAACAACCTAATAGCGGACAAGGGATGACCGGAGTTAGGACTAGGTCAGGTCTGGTGAAAATACTACAAGGTCTAGTATATATCGAGTTCACGGAGAACTCACGAACAGGCAGGGTAGACGGGGAAGTGTGGTAAGGACTGGAAGCCGACTAGACCAAAGGTCGTAGTTAGCGGAAGCATATCTGCGCGACCATGACCAGAGTAAGTGAGAATGACCAGAGTTGAGCTGTAGGGCTGCGATGTGACCGGAGTAACCGGATATGGTCTGGAGTTGGACATGGTCATAACAGGGATTCTCAGCACCATCAATAAAGAATAGTTCCATGTTACCTTTCACGACTGACTTGCGGATTCCATGGTAGCGGATGTCGATGTGCTTGGAGCGAGGCTCTGTTACAGGGTTGGATGCCATGAATATGGACCCCTGATTATCACCACAAATCGGGATAGCTTTCAGCTGATAGCCAAGCTCACCGAGTAAACTCCGAATCCAGGTAACTTGGCGAGTGCAATCACTCAAAGCCATGTATTCAGCCTCAGTGGACAAGTATGCAATAGTCTTCTGCGCATGAGAAGTCCAACTGATCAAGCCATCTGCAAGCTTCAGGTAAAAACCTGTCTGCGAGAGGCGAGAGGTAGGGTCTGATCCCCAATCTGAGTCCGTGCATGCAATCAGGCCAGCACCGAATCCACCATTGTATACTAGGGAGTATGTAGGTGTCCCAATTAAATAGCGACAGATATACAGCGCTTTGTTTAGATGGTCCTGGGATGGTTTTGTGGCATGGTGCAAAAGATGGGTGACTGCAAAGGCAATGTCGGGCCTAGTGCCTAACATATGGTACAGAAGGGACCCAATAACTGTCTGGAAACGGGAGCGGAGTTCCGCATCAACAGGCTCTGTATTTTTGGCGGCATAGTAGCCAGCTGGCAGTGGGGTGCTTGCAGACTTTGCATTGAGCATGCCACAGCGTTCAATGACCTTTTGTAGATACGTGCATTGGTCCAAGTGGATAGTGCAACCTTTGTGAGTGATTCGCATTCGGAGGAACTCTTTAGATTCTCCAAGGTCTCTGCACTCCCATTTGCGCATGAATTGTGCTTTGATGGCATCAACAACAGCCTTGTTAGGGCCACAGAATAAAGTGTCATCAACATAGATGAAATAAAGTGTCGTCAGCATAGATGATACCAATGACGATGTTGGTGCCTTTCTTCTTGTAGAAGAAGATGCCTGCTTCAGACTTAAGGCGCTCAAACCCGAGCTCTTTGAGAGACTCATCGAGTGTGCACCACCAAGCTAGGCCAGCCTGTTTGAGGCCATAGAGGGCATGCCAGAGGTGGAGCACTTTGCACTCTTGCCCGGGAACTGCAAACCCTTCGGGTTGTTCCATGTAGATCTCTTTGTCGAGCTTGCCATACAAGTAGGCACTCCAAATGTCGAGTCCAGTGATATACCAGTTTTCAAGTGCGGCAAGCGCAAGCATGAGGCGCACTGTTTCAAAGCGCACGACTGGTGAGAAGACCTGGTCGAAATCTAATCCCTCGACCTGGGAGAAGCCTTTCGCTACTAAGCGGGCTTTCTTGCGGCCATCTGACTTCACATTGAAGACCCATTGATTCTTGATGACCTTCTGGTCTTGGGGATGGTCAACTAGCTCAAAGACTTTGCGCTTTCACAGCATGTCGAGCTCTTCTTGGCAAGCAAGTCGCCAGAGTTTCTGCTCAGCTTGGGGTAAGCGAGCAATGTCCTTATAGGACCAGTTGCGGACACTCTCATATTGAGGCTCGCTGGTTGTGATGGCTTTGCCCATCAGGAAACGGACTAGGTTTGCTCCTCCTTCCTCGCACATCTTTTGCACATCTTCCTCACTGGGCGTTGCAGAGGTGTTGGGGAAACCACCAGGAACATGGTCTGGTGTGTCCGGTTGTGGGGGCCTAGAGGCCTCTCCCACTGTTTCTCGCCATTGGGAGGCACTTTCAATATCCTGGAGTTGCTCGACGGGATGTCGCTGCTCACCATACATGTTACTGGGGCGCAATGGCGCTCTACATTCACGTTGGGGGTGGGCAGGGATATTCACTGCAGGGGGTCGCAGTGCATTCTGGCAGTGTTCAGCTCGGCCAGGGCGCTGTGGTGCTGGGGGTGGCAGGTTTCTTGCTGGTGGAGGCACTGGAGATGGTGTATGGGGAGGATTTATTTGGTTAGGCTCTTCCTCAGGAGCCTCAGGTTCCTCGTGCTTTGGATCATCATCCTGTGCTTGGGGATGTGGGTAGCCATGGTTGTGTTCCACATCATCTTCACTGTCGATATCATCAGGGGGATTCCCTGGTCGATTGGTGGTAGGTTTTGGATTTACCCTTCCAAAAGGGTTCTTGAGAGGTTCGCACCTGTTTTGGGGGCAGCGAGGGAAATAATGCTTGTCAAAGATGGCATGAGCAGCGGTAAATATTGCATTGGTGGAGTGCATAAACAAAATGTTGCGCTCATTGCCAGGGGCAACACCAACATAAGTCATTAGCTCTGACTTGGGAGCCATCTTATTTGCTTGAGCCGAGGCTGGGAGGTAGACAAAGGCTCCACAGCCAAATACACAGAGATGATCGATGTTAGGCATCTCCCCCTTAAGCATTTCGTGGGGGGTGTGCCATCGCAGGCGAGCTACCAGAGTACAGTTGTAAATGTGGGTTGCATGAGCGAACACAAATTCCCACCAGGAGTCAGGAATGCATGCTTGATGCCACATAGACTCAGCTTTATCCATGAGAGTGCACCCTAAACACTCGGCGCAGCCATTCTGCATGGGGGTTCTTGGAGCACTTTGATATATTTTGATTCCTTTCTCAAGGAGTGCTTGATCAAACAGATCAGATTTATATTCTCTGCCAGCATTGGACATCCATCCAACGACATGCGTATCATGTTGGACTCACACCATTTCGAGGAAATCTTTGACAGCCGTGATCACTGCAGCTTTGGAGCAAAGAGGCATAGTCCAGGCATGAGAAGTATAATCATTGTAGAAGGTGATAACATATTTAAACTTCTGGTATGATGTAACTGGGAAGGATTTCAGGTCAGAGTGCACCAGCTTGAAAGGCTTGGAAGCACGTCTTTCGTTCTCTGGCAAAGCTTGATTGGGCATCTTGCCAAGAGTACATCCAGGGCAAACACAGTCCTCAGTAGGAAAGTGAATCTCTGGAAAGCGCTGCGTATGCTTTTGCGTGCGTTGGAGTACTTCCTTTGAGGGGTGCCCGAATCTCCAGTGCATAATGTCATAATCGACTTTGCTCACGGAGGCGATGTAGTTAGATCTAATTATCAGGATAGATCTAATTCCGAAAATGATGTTGTGATCGTCTTCTGAGTCTGGCCCAAACCATAGGCATTCAGTTTTATAGGTGAGGCTAATGCCTTGCTTATCACCAGTGACCTTGTAGTTATGCTGAAGCATTTCGCCCATAGAAATAAGGTGTGCAGTAGCGCCTGGCATATGGAGCACTTGGGTGAGTGTGATTACTTTCTCATCCCCAGAGTTGTGGTTTAGGCACCAGAGTAATACTGTGCCAATGCCAGCAATTAGTGCTACACCATTAGCTGTTTTGGCATAGTGTGCTCACTTTAGCACATTGTAGGAGGCGAAATCGCCTATGTCACCGGTGAAGTGGTGTGATGCACCAGAGTCTAGGAGCCAGAAAGCACCAGATAGTTTGCTATTGTCAACCATTTTTCCCTTACAGCCAGCACAGCATGCATCATTCGAACACAAACAAATATATGCATTACTCGAGGGGACACGACATGACAAATTGTAGTTACTACTCGCTACATACAGTGACGGCGTAAAGTGCACATGTAAAGGGAGCATGTCAGTGTCGGTCAGCATGCATGCAGAAGGTACTTGCCTGAAGAGGCTGGCCTCTGCGCCCATTGCCATCAATGTCGTGTTGTAGCAGTTGAGGACCATCGCATCGATCTCATTGAACTCATCATCAGCGAATGGTTCATGAGTGAAGGGCTCTTCATCCCCAAGGGAGATGGCATCCTCCTCATACATCATGATGTGCTCCTCAAGATGAGGGTGCTTTCAGTGAGGAGGGGCCGGCCTTGGGCTGGTCCAGGTTCGCACTTGCCAATGACACAACTTGGTCGAGGGTGCGGATGGTCTGGCAGGAGGGTTCTACCCCCAGACAGTGTGCCAAATTGAAGGCCTTGATAGTATTGTTGAATGCGGGGGGGCTGTAGTGGGCAGCACCAGGAGTGTGAGCCAAGGTGCAGGGGTCGACAGTGGGCTCTGGTCCATCATAGTGGACATAAGTGGCAAAGGCTGCCTGTTGGGTGTTCTCGCGGCAAGCGCAAGCCTTCTTGCTGCCATGTTGAGTGTGGCCTCCCTGTCCTTGGGCAGGAGTGTTTCCGCTCATACCGCCGTTGGACCTGCCTTGCTGCTGCTGCTGCTGCTGGGCGAACTTTGGGTCAGCCAGCTTGCGCTTCACAGCGCTAAGCTTGTTGGCCTGGGGGCCCTTACCACCGCCACACAAAGAGGCGCCTTTCTGCTCGAATGAGAGTGTGGTGGCCTTGACGATCCTGTTGGGCTTGAGATTCTTGATCTCATCTGGTGACATTTGGCTGAGAATCTGAGCTACAACCTCCATAGTAGGAGGGAGCTTGCAGAGAATAATCATAGCCTGCACGGGGGCAGGGAACTTGAAGCCAGTGTCCTTGAGGTAAGCGAAATGGCTAAGCACCTTGGTGATAGCCGGAGTGGGGTGAGAGCCAGCGGGGATGGTAGTCGAAAGGAGCTTGCTAAGCTCAGCGTAAGCGGAACCAATACTGGGTGCGCTGAAGTTCTTCTTGAGGTGGTCCCAGACATCCTTAACACTATCGAGATTCGAGACAGCAACCTGGATCGAGGGGGCGAGGCGCAAGGTGATGTTACTGAGCGCTCTTTCGGTGTTGTCATCCCACTCCTTTTGGTCATTGTGACCGTCAGTGGGTTGCATCATTGAGTAGATGTACAATTGGCCTTGTGCCCGGAGGTAGGCCTGCATAGAAGTGTGCCACTGCTGCCAGTTGGAGCCAGTGAACATGGGAACCATCTTGTCGAGAGTGCTGGACATGGTGATATTCTGTTGGGAGTCAACAGAGTCAGCAAGTGAATGCGACAATGGACAAGCAAGAAAAGAAGAAACACCTGAGTGCTAGTGAAAGCACTTCTGTCAACAGCTAACTCATGACTAGGTCATGCCAGCACAAGTCGTCGTCGATGTTCACCATGGTTGGCACAAGTCATTGACAAACTTCGCCTGGGGCTATACAGGTGCTCAACTAGGAGCTCACTGTCTGGCGCAAGTTGTTGACCGACTTTGCCTTGTGGCTGTGCAGGGGCTCAGCTAGGAGCTCACTGTGGTCCACAGTGTCAAGCTAGTTAAAGCAACACTCAGGGAGCTGGAGCACTGTCTGGTGCATTGCTGCACACAGTGTGCTCACAGGGCTCATAACCTGTTGAAGCAATACCTATATACGTAGAGGAACTGCTACTCCAACTCACCTGTTGAGTGGAGTGCACAACCTGAGATGGTAGTGGTAGCTGGTCAAGAGCTGTTATATTATATATGCGATGAACACTGTTTATATACAACAAATAGTGTGACACGTGACTGTGACGCGCAACATGTGACATGTAACATCTACTCTAAAGAGGACTATTACTAAGTCTACACTAATATGGGTCGCAGTCTTGTGCGCAATTCATCGACGGTGTATGCTGGGTGCACGTGCGACTTCAACATTGCAACATGCCACGGTGAAGGAGGAAAACATGGAGTCATGTGAAATAGTTTCCAAGACCATATTATTACTGTGTTCATTCATTAATAAGCATGCTGACTAGAAATAGGAGAGGGATGCTAGCTTACCACCCTAGTCTTAGGGAGTGTCAAGTCTGGGTCTACTCCGGTAGGGGGTCTGGTCAAGTCCAGACGAGCGCGGACAAAGGGGGAGAGCAGAGGGCTGGACAAGAGATTAGTCCGGCCGAAGTTGGTGACCGCTTGGATTCAACGACTAAGGACAACGAGCGTTGATCCCTTGCGTAGGTTCCGGTCAAGAAGGGGAGACAGAGACAGAGACAGAGACGGGCAAGATCAGGAGTAGAGACTATGGTTGTAGTTAGCGGAAGGTTATCTGCGCGACCATTGACCGGAGTAACTGAGAACGACCGGAGTTGAGCTGTAGGCCTGCGATGTGACTGGAGTAACTGGATATGGTCCGGAGTTGGACATGGTCGTAACAGGGAGTGACAAAGCTACAGACAACCACTGGACATCTTGGGGAGAATACTCCAATGCTTTCGCATGGCCAAAGACTTGACTGGGCTTACAGTTTAGTCCAATAGAAGGATTGCAAGACATCAAAGTGACTGACCAGTTCCACCATAATATGAGATCTTGAATAGCCTTCTTCTCCCCTGCAGTTTCAGCATTCTCAAAGAAATCAATGATGTTGTTGTTGTAGAAGTCATTATAATTGAATTCACCATTGATGATCTGCCAGCTCCCACAGCTGGACAAAGCAAAGCAAAGCTAGGATAATGTCAAGACCAGTTCTCCTCAACGATCTTACTAGGAGGTTCAGAGGTGCAGGGGACTAATGAGGAGGTAAGCCCAGACACTACATAGTAGGTGCTAGTTAGTGTGGAGAGTCAAGTCTGGGTCAAACGAACAAAGTCCAGGCACTAGAGAAGCACAGGGAGTAAGTCCAGGTTTTTGCAGAGTAAGTCCGGACTGTGGGAAAGTGGTCCGGAGTTGAGCACAGCTTGTCCAGAGCAAAGGACATCCCAGAGGTGGGATAAGTCCTGAGAGGTCTAGCGTCAAGTCCAGGACAGAGGTGGCTTTTGCCCTCATGCAAGTAGGAGACTTGCTAGGATCAGACATAGGACCAAGGGGATGAGATAGGATGGAGGCCGGAGTTGGCTGGAGTTCAGGAGTTCAGGTGAACAGATGGATTAGGAGAGCATAGTGGGTAGTACAGAGTGGGGAGTATCTTAGTCAAGATTTAATCTAAGGATCTACTAGGCCAGAGTACAATAGTTTATATAGTAATGAAAACTAGGGTGAGTATATATGGTGACAAGTAAACACCTTAGTTGGGACAAGGGATGGAGCAGAAACAGACAGGAAAATAAAGCAGGTACAGGAAAATAAACTGGAGCGGTGTGAGTCAAAGTGTGGATTTGGGTCGAAGTAATAACCCAAACACAACACCAACAAAGGACTATGAAAAATGTGCAAGTGGTGGTTTACCTCCATGGTGTCCAGAGAGGATGTGCTGAGGAGGGAGGAAGGGGATCTACACCAACAGGGTGATGCAGACGATGATGCAGGATACTCCTGGGGTACAGGAGCAATAGATGACAAAGGGGATAGGGGCCTAGACTCTTCCTAAAGCCTAGGAAGTGTCAAAGTGGGGATTGAGGTGACTGGGACTGAAGTAGCAATACTACACCTAGAGGTTGGTGCAGCAAAGGGGCAAGGGGGCTCCTGACGTTCAGAAGAAATGGGATATGAAGGATAGACAGGCTAGACTCTGCTTGAGCCTAGAGAAATACTTGAACTTGAATAGATTGAATAAAACTTGAATATCAGAGTCTTTAGACCTTCACTGAAGCCTACAAGACTCAAAGAGCTGAGGGGATACTGACTGAGAGAGTCTGAGAGAGGGATAATTTCATGCAATTTGGTCTCTCCTCACTAGGCTGAGCCCAGGGGTTTAAATACATGGGGGGGGGGGCACAGCATTAAAGTACAAAAAGAGAAGGGAGTAAGCAGAATTTGTCAAGGATTGGTAAGGGATTGGTAAGAGCTTTGTAAGGGGTGTGTAAGCGATCAGTAAGCAAGGGATAAGCAGGAATGAGTAAGCATAGGAAGCATGAATAAGCTGCTGAGTAAAGGAATGAGTAAGCTGCATGACAAGATTGATTGGTAAGGGAGTGAGTCATCAGCTGAGTAATATACCAAAAATGCGAAAGGGATAGAGTAATACTGATGACAAGAGAGCATCAGTAAGCAAGGGATGAGTCACTGCACAGCAGAAGGAGTCATTGATGCACAGCCTAAGAAGTTTGATGGGGGGCTGTGTACCATCAGGAATTTGATGGGACAACAATGGGGAAGTGTTGCAGCAATACCTATATACGTAGAGGAACTGCTACTCCAACTCACCTGTTGGGTGGAGTACACAACTAGAGATGGTAGCGGTAGCTGGTTAAGAGCTATTATATTATATAAGCGATGAACACTGTTTATATATAACAAATAGTGTGACATGTGACAGTGACATGTGACATGTAACATCTACTCAAAAGAGGACTATTACTAAGTCTACACTAATATGGGTCGCAGTCTTGTGCGCACTTCGTCGATGGCTTACGCCGGGTGCATGTGCGACTTCAACAGGAAGATCTGAGATAAACAGGGGGATTGATCTGAGACAAAACAGCCACAAGAAGGGTACCAGGGGTCCAGAGGTCTTTTGGGGGGTCACCATACACTAAGGTATAGTGCATGTGTTCTAGTGCCGCTGAAGTGCAACTATGGGCTCCCTTGATGAGCTCTCTTCTGGGAAAGAACGAGAGAGGGTTCTTCTTCCTAATAGCACTATAAAGTGGGGGCATAACTGTCATGGTGCTGGGGGATGTCGTCTGAAAGTAGGGAAGCGGATAGAGTATTGAATTTGATGCATCCAGGGAAGCGAGACGAACAACAGAGGAAGATGGACATGGCAAGTATCTGGGAGGAAGGGACCATAGGCTCAGGGCTCAGGGGACACAGAGATGACCAGAGAAGACTTCTCAAGCTTGACAATAGGACATCACCCTCTACACACCAAAGCTATTCGGTTAAACTACTCTCAGACTCACCCTGTTCCACCTATTCAATAGACTCGCCCACTTCAACCCTACAATCGCCTCAGCCATGAGCGACAGCGATAGTGGGCCTCCAGGCAACCCCCCGTCGGCAGTGACCATGCCGTCAACCCTCCCCCCCCCCTCATACCACAATAAACACAAGAAGACAGACCACAGTCTATGGGAAAATGGCAACAGGAAGGACCAAGGAAGATTTAATCAACCACCCTGACATTGCCTCCTCAATAACTACTGCAGCCCAGGCAAAGAAACACTTAATAGAACGCGCCCTCATTAAACCAGACCAAGACCCCGATCACCCCTCCTTCAGCCTAGCGCTGCTCAACATCGCCCACTCCGTCCCAGGCATCACAGCTGTAGCAGCAGACGCCATCCACTCGGTAGCTATACTGATTGACTCCATGCCATCCTGTCAACCCCCCGCCACATCCTCTGTCACTTCATCCCAGCTTGACAGTCTCTCCTCCGCCCTTGAAAGTCAGATCAACTCCCTGAAGGAGTGCGTCGAAGAAGTCCGCAAAACCACAGGTACCAACAGATTGTTGGCAGAAATGTTATCCAGGACAGTTGAGGAGACACGGAATGAACTACACAGTGTAACGCAGTATATCAGCGACACAGCTGACGAACTAACAGGAATACCCACATCGATCAAAGAAGTCCTACCCACCCCCAACGCAGCTATCGTCTCCCCTCCCCAGCAAACCCCTCGCACCCCCTACAGGGACGCCCTAACGGCAGAACCCCAACCAAGCAGACTCACCCAGAAGATCACAACCCTATGCCCAGACGACACCAGAGCAAACGCAGCCATAAAGGAAAGGCAGATCTTACTCAACTTCGACCCAAACCACCCGACACTCAACAAGAACACCCCACACAGAGAAGTAGTCAATACAGTTCGAAAAGCGCTGACCAACCTACAGGACCAAAGCAGACCAACCCTACAAGCCAGAGCCCTCATCCACCTGCGAAACGGAGGATACGTGATTGAATTAACCTCTGCCGAAGCAGCAGCCTGGGTAAGAGACCCAATCAGGAAACAGATACTAACGGAAAGCCTAGGAGGTAACGCACGCATTAAAGACAGATTATACAATCTCCTAGTCCCATTCATCCCCATCACAGCCAACATCAACGACGAGCACACGCTTCGGGACATAGAGAAGACCAACGACATACCGGCAAACTCCATCACTCAGATGTGCTGGATCAAGGACCCCCAAAAACGAGGAAGGAACCAACGTGTCGCCCACGCACAGATGTCTCTCAACAGCCCTAAAGCAGCAAACAAACTCATAAGAGACAGCATGTACTTCGACTTCGGAATATTATGCCCATACAAGGACAAGAAGGAACCCCTACGCTGCCTCAAATGCCAACACTGGGGCCACATGGCCAAAAACTGCACTGAGACGAAGGATACTTGCGGAACGTGCGCCGGCAAACATCGCCACTCCAAAAAATCATTTCTTCTCTTTCTCCTTTGTTTCTCCATCAATTCTTCAGCTTCTTTGATCATTCTGGTATGGGAGTTGGATTGCAGATGTGTGCATTCCTTTCTCATACCACAATTGTCGTTATTCCTTCAGTTTCTTCTGCTTCTTGGCAGTTCTTGTGTGAGGGATGACTGCCAGACATTGGCATTCATCTCTTGCTCCAGGATAGTCTTCTTGTGCGACAGACGGCTACGACGAGGGTCCGTCATGCTTATCCTTCACATAAGGATCATTCGATATAGGCATTATCTTCCATGTTCACTCTACCAAACCTGTTTGGTGCGTGACAGTGGGAGCAGACACAGCATCTCTGTCCACTCCATCCCATCACTGTCCATCGCATTCTTGAAGCAGGAACTGTCCCCTTGCTTCCCTGTTGTTCCACCACTGCTGTTACACCCCTATTGTCAATCCATCACTGCTGCTCAATCCCAGGACTCTTCCTAACCACTGTGGTAGGCTGAAGAGGAGTCAATACCATCCCCAGTCACATATATTCTCCATCAGAAGCCCTTCCCTTCCCTCCTGCACTGTACCTGAAGGCTTGCAGCACATTCTCCTGTGGAGATTAAATACCAGAAACACAAAGGAAGACCACCACTCGCATATTGCTGTCATTTGGTGTTGGTTGTTGGTTGTTCTGACCTCTTCCCTCACTTAGGTGCACAGTGGGAACCAAATTACAGGCAGATATGGTTCCTGACAATGGTAGCACAGGGTGTGGGGTTGGGTGTGGCAATGTATACCAATCACCACAGTGATTACCACTGATTGATATTGATTGGATTATGGTAAACTTGACAAATTGTAATGTAGATATTTCAGGTAATTACTCAGTGGCATGTTGCTGTACACAGGAGCTGCGGTATATGACTGAAACTGCGGTCTATGACTGAAACCGCGTTCACTTCCGTAGGGGCTACTAGAACACCCACACAGCAACATATTATGTTATAAATAGCATAGTAAAAATTTGGAGAGAAACATACACATATAAATCAGGACACATTAGTGATACAATATACTCCATGTCCTAGGAGAACAGTACCAACCAACAGAAAAAGGGATACAGCAAACAAATTGCTATGCTTCAAAATGATGGGATAGAAACCTATGCTAGATGAACACAACAGAAATATATATGCCAACTTAACATTGGGTGGGAACTAATCATGGATTGGTCGGATTTGGTTGGGCATTGCAAGTGCCGCGGTCAGTTCCATTAAATATGACTACTGTGGTTCTTCTGGTAGAATACTAGTTCAGGCACTACATAAATTTGACCATGGTGACATTGGGTAGATACGACCTTATCAGATGACCAGATAAGCATTTATCCAGATGATCGTAGTACCTGCAGCAAATGGGTTGTACATTGGTCTAATTAATATAGCAGAAACATGAAGACACTGGTCAAAAACATATATAAATTATATTGAGAAGAACAGGGGTCCACAAAGGGTTCATTTTTGAATTCCTGGGGTGCTGAACATGCAAAAGCCGCGGTTACCGGGTGGATTCATGTCACAGAAGTGGTTAAATTAGTCACACCAGGTACATTGCATTAGGAGTGAAACACACAAATTATATATCCCAATCACCCTACATGACATTCCTGTACTAAAAGGACACAAGTAAATATAAGACATGCATAAAAGGGGAAAAGAAATTGGTTGGTCGTGCAAAGCAAAGGTCCAAAAAGAAAAGGTACAAAAAAGATGTAAACAAAAAATTATGCAGCTGCATCCATTTGGGTATCCACCCCATCACCTACCAATGCATCAAGCACACCTGGGGGTCCTGGGGCCAAGGACACATCAGATGATGTTACCACAATGGTGGGAGGGGGGAGTGTAGGAGTGTCCACGACCATTGTGGCATCTGAGAAGGTATCAGTCTGGAGAGGGCAAGGAGGTGGCGCATAATCTTCATCAGCACTGGAGTTGGCCAACCATGGGGAGTGTGGATCATCCCCAGTTGGACACCAGAGGGTGATTGTCAAGTCCGGGTCTACTCCGGTAGGGGGTCCGGTCAAGTCCAGACGAAAGCGGACGAAGGAGGAGGGCAGATGCTGGACAAGAGATTAGTCCGGCCGGAGTTGGTGACCGATTGGGTTCAACGACTAAGGACAACGAGCGTTGACCCCTTGCATAGGTTCTGGTCAAGGGAAGGAGACAGAGACGGAGATGGACGAGAACAGGAGTAGTGACTTATGTTGATTTCAGACTGAGTTTGTACAAGGTAAACTAGAGGGTACTTATACTAAGTAGAAACTAGGGTCGAGTACATACAGTGACAAGTAAACAACCTAATAGCGGACAAGGGATGACCGGAGTTAGGACTAGGTCAGGTCCGGTGAAAATGCTACAAGGTATAGGATATATCGAGTTCACGGAGAACTCACGTCAAGGCAGGGTAGACAGCGAGGTGTAGTAAGAGCGAATGGAGTATAGACCAAGGGTCATAGTTAGCGGAAGGTTATCTGCGTGACCGTTGACCAGAGTAACTGAGAACGACCGGAGTTGAGCTGTAGGCCTGCGATGTGACCGGAGTAACCGGATATGGTCCGGAGTTGGACATGGTCGTAACAGTGATGAGAAGATCTGTTGGCACATTGACAGGACGTGGATCCACCACTGAGGAACCCTCACCCTCCAACAACGCAGGTACGTGAGATGGAGAATGACCTGGAACCTGTTGGTCGGGAATATGGGTGTTGGTCCCAGAGGTGATTCCAGTGGATGCAGGGACAGGGGAAGGTGAAGGCGCACATTGAACTAATACAGGACTATCCACAGGTGTGGACATTTGGACAGCAGCGGTGGGCAATGGCGCTGGAGGGGCAGTGAGTGTACTTGATTGCAAACCTTCAGCAAGCTGGCAGAGGGTATCCATTTCCAGCTCCTGTGCATTGAGTCGGCGATTGACATCACCCAAGTCCTCTTTCAACTGCGAACATTCGCTACATGCACTGGTTGTTGCGGTCATGGCATGCTCACTCCATTCCACACTTGTACCGCAGTCGCGTGATTTTGATAGCCATTTTGTCGGACTATAATCACTCCATCAAACTCTGTTTAGACTTTCAGAAGAATGCAACAACAAAATATTATGACTCACTTTCACGTCTGCCCCTTGATGGCCCAGGTGTAGGAGGACGAGGTGCAGACCATGGGTTTGGGGCGTCATCTGCAGGAATAGGACTCTGGGCTTTCCGCTTGTGAGTCGAACAGGAAGGATTGATGCGTGTAGGGGCCAGCGGTGCTGACTTCGATGGAGGAGACGCCCTGTGATTGGCTTGCCTGGTTGGTGCACGGGACTGAGACCGAGACCTCCCCCGTTTGGATGCCAGGCTGCACCCATGCTTTGATTTGTTGCATTGGAAGCAGGCACAATCTTCCTTCCTCACACAGGGCAGCTGGCAACGGGCACAGTAGTCGCACCAGTCGACAGCTGGAAGGATCAGAAAGTCAGGTGGGGGGTGTTGAAGGTCGAACATCTTGTTGGAACCACGACTGGTGGGGTTCTGTTCCTCCTCACTGTCAACAATTGGAGCAGACTTGACATGTTTACAAGGGCGACGGGACTGGCTATGTCCCCGGGTCTGCCCACGCCCACGACCACAGTGACTTGCTCTTACTTCCTCACCCCCTGCTGCCTGTGACGAGCTAACCTCATCATTACTCACCTCATCATTGTCATGACCGTGACACCTGATCACCCTGTACCCTATTGTCCGATCGCGTCCACGCGTTCGCCGTCCATTTATTGTATGTACTCCCTTCTCCGTTTCTCTCTATCCTGTATCGCCACCAATCGGTGAGCGTGTTACCTGTTCTGTCTCTCTGTACTATTACCTAATATGTTTCCTTTCTTGTTTCTGGTTACTATACGTTCCCGTCCCATTGCATTACTAATACGATACCTATCGGTAATCTGGTTATCGCACTTACCGTACTTACTCAGCGCACAGCACGTCTGTGCTCATCGTTCGTCGGTAATCCTGACTTCCCGTACATTGCCTCATCCGTTCCACTCAGTATAAATACTTAGATACTCGGTCTGTTGTAGTTTCAGTTCGAATATCAAATAAGATACTTCTTGTCTGTTCTCCCTTCGTACTCTCCATCTCTGCCCTCGTGCAAGTACTCAGTCGTAGACCGTTTACCCTCAGACTCTCCGTATAACCCTCGGTCAGCCTTCTTACTACTCGGGAAGCGTGACTATGCTACGTAGCATCTCAGTCTTACCGCTAGACCAACCCCTGACCCCCAGACCCCTCGTAGAGATCAGATCGGTGAAGAACCAGTCTTGACAATCATCCCTTCCCTTCCCCTTATCCACCAGCTCTGTCACTTCCTCCTCTCCGTCCATCTGGGTGTCTTCCATTGCTGCTGGAAGCACTCCACCATCCTGAGAAGGCTGACCATGGTGGGACCACAGATGGTCAGCGACCTTCTCCAGAGGGCACTGTAAACGTTCCGGCCACTTTGGCCACTCAGTAATTCCCTCATTTGGATCCTTGAGGTACTGGTCGAGGGCCATGAGCATAGTTGGAATGCTCAAACTGTGGGGTACATCTCCCACTACTGCTCTAATGCGGTTCTGGCAGGCATCAGCTAAGGTAGACCAGTATAAAATGACAACTTACCAACTGATTCCATACATCCCGCTGCACCTGCATCCACAAGGCCATATCTTTTGTTTTCTTAATTGTTGCGACCGTGGTGATAATGATGGATGTGGCATCCACAATGATTTTGGCTGGCATCATAGGAGTATCAAATAGACCAGAAATGTCAGATGTGGAGGCTACTTGGGTAGTGAAAGTCTGAGGAGACATGGCAGAATGAAACAGAGGGTGATTGGAGGTGGCAAGCAAGGACACAGTGTGGAATCCTCCCGGTGATGGTGAATATTTATTATGGTTACGTCATCAAGGGTCTAGTACAGCCGCGGTGTCAAACCGGACAGCGGTATGTCACACCGCGTGGTAATGACAGCCATGTCAGCATTGTTAGCCTAGAATGTACCAGAAGCCTGTCACATGTCTGGAAATCAATATGTCCAATGATTGTACATTATTCCTCTGCAGTATTGTACTGAATAAACCTGATAGAAAAGAGTGAGGCTCATGAATATATAAATTTGATTAAAACACTTGCACTTCCATTTACCGCGGGTAAATGACATATACTTAAGACTATCGAAATTACAATGACAAATTGTGGAACTCCACCAAGAGTGAATGCCCAAATCCCATCAACAATGTGAAGTTAAACATGTCCAACCTGAGTCCACTGCGCCGGTCACACCTGTGGCTCATGTGGTAAATAGTAGAATTTGACTGCCAGGGCCACCAAATTGTGAATAAGTAAAATCCTCAAATATGTACAATTATACATATAATACACCCAGCTATCTGCCTGGATGATAACATTTTGGCATATTGCCCTTGATATTATACACAATTACCGTGGATGATGCCCTGTTACACCCTAAATATGGGATAGTGGATGCATTGTAAATACATTCCAGGCTAGATTCCACCAATGACATCACACAGCTCATTGTGCCCATGGGAAATGTCTTATATAAGCCAGTCTATTCAATATATATTTAATCTGAACCTGTCCATCCCAGCCATTGCAATACCTCTTCCCTTGTTCCATCTATAATAAACCATGAGCGGGCAAAGGAATGTGAGATTCATAGATGATGGTGCAGCACACTCAGGTACGTCTGTAGTCTGCTCAAACCGACTGGCAAAATTATTTCCATCAGCTTTATTCGGTAGCCCAGGATGGATACCACCAAACAGAAATGTTCCATGAAGTTTGTATCTCTCTGTTGATGTTTGGCACTGCTAATCTGAGTGTGGCAGCGAGTAATAATAGCACTGAAGGGTCTCCACCGCAGATTCAAGCAACCACGGCTGCCGTGATGGTAGTGGACACACAAATTTCCACTAGTCCTTCTCCAAGGTCTCAGAGGCATTCAGGTACATATTTATTCTTTTGTCTTTTCCATAATGCATGTCATGTTTGCAGGTAGTGATATTAGCACAAGCTGGTCTCCAACCTTCCATAACCGCAGCTGCGACCAAGTCTCTGGGTATGTATTCCATTTATTGGCTTTATCACACCTCATAATATCTTTTCAGTGAGTACAAGTAGCACAAGTTGGTCTCCACCACAACTCTGGCCGTGTATGATCCAGGGTGCCTCGAAGTTGGCACACAGCACCAGTCCAACCCATACACACACCCACGGTATCACACCTAACACTATATTACGAGACATATCGACACCTCTATTGGTACCCAAAAGTCCCTCTGAATGCTCCATCAATACGGACACGTCCAATGACAGTGGTAGATGGAGTCCACCTCCACAAAAACCCTGAGAAATATTCTGCCCTGTATCAACACCCCTCTCGCCTCTCACACCATCATCCATGTCGGTGTCGCCACACCCTGAATCAACTATTGGTAGTGATACTGACAGGGAAGGAATTTCACAGAAGGACCTATGGCCAAGGGTTATCGGCACCAGTCCAACAACCCATAGTAGAGTGCTGGAGAAAGGAATGGTGCGGTGTGAGTCAAAGTGTGGATTTGGGTCAGAGTAATAACCCAAACACAACACCAACAAAGGACTACAAAAATGTGCGAGTGGTGGTTTACCTCCATGGTGTCCAGAGAGGATATGCTGAGGAGGGGGAAAGGGGATCTACACCAACAGGGTGATGCAGACGGTGATGCAGGATACTCCTGGGGTACAGGAGTAATAGAAGACGAAGGGGATAGGGGTCTGGACTCTTCCTAAAGCCTAGGAAGTGTCAAAGCGGGGATTGGGTTGACTGGGACTGAAACAGTGATACTACACCTAGAGGTTGGTGCAGCAAAGGGGCAAGGGGGCTCCTGACGTCCAGAAGCAATGGGATATGAAGGATAGACAGGCTAGACTCCGCTTGAGCCTAGAGAAATACTTGGACTTGAATAGATTGAATAAAACTTGAATATCAGAGTCTTTAGACCTTCACTGAAGCCTACAAGACTCAAAGAGCTGAGGGGATACTGACTGAGAGAGTCTGAGAGAGGGATAATTTCGTGCAATTGGGTCTTTTTCACTGGGCTGAGCCCAGGGGTTTAAATACATGGGGGGGCACAGCATTAAAGTACAAAAAGAGAAGGGAGTAAGCAGAATTTGTCAAGGATTGGTAAGGGATTGGTAAGAGCTTTGTAAGGGGTTTGTAAGCGATCAGTAAGCAAGGGATAAGCAGGAATGAGTAAGCATAGGAAGCATGAATAAGCTGCTGAGTAAAGGAATGAGTAAGCTGCATGACAAGATTGATTGGTAAGGGAGTGAGTCATCAGCTGAGTAATATACCAAAAATGCGAAAGGGATAGAGTAATACTGATGACAAGAGAGCATCAGTAAGCAAGGGATGAGTCACTGCACAGCAGAAGAAGTCATTGATGCACAGCCTAAGAAGTTTGATGGGGGGCTGTGTACCATCAGGAATTTGATGGGACAACAATGGGGAAGATCTGAGATTAATAGGGGGATTGATCCGAGACAAAACAGCCACAAGAAGGGTACCAGGGGTCCAGAGGTCTTTTTGGGGGGTCAGCATACACTAAGGTATAGTGCATGTGTTCTAGCGCCGCTGAAGCGCAACCATGGGCTCCCTTGACGAGCTCTCTTCTGGGAAAGAACAAGAGAGAGTTCTTCTTCCTAATAGCACTATAAAGTGGGGGGAACAACTGTCATGGTGCTGGGGGACGTCGTCTGAAAGTAGGGAAGCGGATAGAGTATTGAATTCAACGCATCCAGGGAAGCAAGACAATCGACAGAGGAAGATGGACATGGCAAGTATCTGGGAGGAAGAGACCATAGGCTGAGGGCTCAGGGGACACAGAGACGACCAGAGAAGACTTCTCAAGCTTGACAATAGACCTAAGATGACCAAAGTACATCCTTGACACAGGACTGACGAGGAGAACACGCTGACCGAGAACGAGAGGGACTGAGGGAGCAGGCTGCGAGGATATGTGCCAGGCAGTGCACGGGAACTCTGGGAGAGGCTGTCCTAAGAGCAGGACATAGTGGAGATCTGCAGCAATAGCGGAGAAATGATCCAGAGAAAATACGGACTCCATAGTGAGCGATGAAGCGAACGTCTGGATTGCAGGGGGAATATCTCCGTGGGAAATGAACAGATTTGCGTCGGAACTTGACAGGCAGATAGACCACGCTCTAGGCTCTGACGGTATAGTCACGTGCCTGATAGCTTCAGAAACGATGGAGCTATTCAAAATATCGGAATGCCAGCACTGGGTGCCTAAAAATGATGTTTGGGCGCTAAAAATCATATCTTCTCTTTCTCCTTTGTTTCTCCATCAATTCTTCAGCTTCTTTGATCGTTCTGGTATGGGAGTTGGACTGCAGACGTGTGCATTCCTTTCTCATACCACAATTGATGTTATTCCTTCAGTTTCTTCTGCTTCTTGGCGGTCCTTGTGCGATAGATGACTGTCTGCATTGGCATTCGTCTCTCGCATCAGGATAGTCTTCTTGTGCGATAGATGGCTATGATGAGGGTCCGTCGTGCTTATCCTTCGCATAAGGATCATTCGATATAGGCGTTATCTTCCATGTTCACTGTACCAAACCTGTTTGGTGCGTGACACTGCAGATGTGTCTAGAGGAAGACAGGGGTTAGTCCTGAGGTGGAGATGGACGTAGTGACCGGAGTTGAGCTGGAGTACAGCTATGGGGCTGGAGATGGCCGGACTAGATCTAGAGTTGCATCTATGCCTAAGGAGAGGTCAGGTGGGCCAGGGTTAGACCAGAGTTGTGACTGGGAAAAGTATGGATATAACAGCCGCCCATTGAGGCAACTACCTCTGGCATTTCAATGCACGAGTTCCAGACTTTTGTAGCTCCAGATGTTCCCATGCCTGCAACTGCAGATGATGCCATCACACAGGTGACACCAGATGGTACAGCAAATGAGCCTACTCAATCTGTGTTGTCTCCACCTGCTTATTCTCTTCTGCTCCCTACTGGATTTGACATGCCATGCCCATCTTGAACACATCATCTACCATGTTGTTATCGGGACGAACTTCCAGAATCAATGGTGCCTGCAGTCCCTACATGCTCTGTAGTAGACCCGCCTTCTCTTCCGTGCTGAGTTATTCTCTATGTTTTTGATTCATTCCAGACCATGTTCAGTAACTTTGGAATTGCTTGTGATTACCGCCATTGCCCTTCATATGATCCAGACTCCCTTCTTTCTGTTCTTGATCTGTCTGACCTGCCTTGTTGCCATGAAGTTGACTCAAATGGAGCCCATGACAGCTGTGCTGATCACTATGGGCCTACTGGAGAGCATGCACCGCCATGGCCTCGGGCAAATATGTCAATTTGGCAGTTAATGACATGGAAGCTGACTGGGAGCAGTCAGAAGTCAAGTGGTGAAGTAACACATCTTGTTCATGACATGATCCAAGCTGTGGATTTCAACATAGATGATTTGGCCAACTTTGATGCATCAAAACAGTTGAAATGACTGGAAGATAACATTACTCCTGATTCAAACATGGCTTTTGATCGTGATGGCTGGAGTGAACCCACAGTGGAGATTATGATCCCTACCCCTGAGAAACAGAAAAAGAGAAAAGGTCACTGCTTTCTAGTCCCCAGTCTCATGTATCATTCCTTGATGGCCGTGATCAAGACTGCATTCTCTGAGCCCATAGTGAAGTGGTTCCATCTCACACCATTCAAATGCATCTGGAAATCCCCATTGGTGAGACGACCCTAGGTGAAAACACCAAGGACCTGACTACTCGCTAAAGCTCTGAAAGGATAGGATGCAAGATGCTAGGGAAAAGACCAAAGATGAGCTTGAATGGGGAGCCTCTGGGTGTTGGATTGCACTGTATATATACTACTCTACATGAGGGCTACACGAGGCTATCCACAAGGCTACGTACTGTGCAATGCTATGCTAGTGATGTCATAGTGGAGCTAAGGCTATGCGGGATGACATCAAGGGAGGCAGCATGTACAGCATGAGGTGTGCGTCTAGACTAGGTAGATAAGATACGGCTGTACACTAAGATAAGATTAGATAAGATAAAAAGTTGGTCCATTACAATTGGGTCAAGAACAGTGTGTGTTTGATGAATTATATTCATCTGATGCATGGAATAAGGCACACGATGAGATTCAGAAGCAGAGGCACACTGACAACTGACAACTGGAAAGAGTAATAGCGGGCTTGATGTTATGGTTGGATTCAATGCAACTAACACAGTTTGGACACACAAGCACATGGCCTATCTATCTTTTCTTTGGAAACCTGTCACTTCAGGTAACCACTTTTGATAAGCATTTAGCCTGAATAGTTTAGTATCACAATTCAGCCAAATAGCCTATAAAACCATGGTCATCCAAGGGAAGGTCTGCTTCCCTCCTGGGATGGGCCATTGTTTTTATAATCCCATCCCAGGGCTGGTCCATGCCATATGGGATGGCCCATGCTTGCTTGTGGTGTCAGGGGTCCTCATACAGTTATTTTCATTCCTGCTTAGTGTTTTAAAGTCCAATCTGGTCTGGTCTATTGCCTCTTTCTCTTTTTGGAGGCAACCAGACCATGACTAGTTATTTCAGATCTTGCTTGGACCACAACTGAACCAATAGCAACTGGTTGCATGTGGTTGCATAGGGCAGTTGCAACCAGTTTCTTGCACAAATGAAGTACTCTCTTGATTTGTGCAAAAAAGGGGATCTAAAATTAATTTTAAGCATGCAAAACAGGAGTCCTTGGTCTTTGTTTTTTTTTACTAGATTTATGTATTATGTGTGCTAGTTAGTCACCAACCAATAGCCCTCAACTGGTCTCAACAAAGACTGGCTGTGACTGGTTTGCAACAGGTTTCTGGTACCAGTCCAGTTCAGTTGCCAGGCTTTTTGCAGTCCTAGGACCAGACTTTTAAACACTATTCCTGCTTACTCCAGATTGTTTTGTATTTTCTTTCCACACTGCACATTCCCTTGCTGAAAATGGGTTCTGTGATATTGCAAAACCATCTTCATGCTTTATTTGCTTCTCTAGTCTGGTGACTTTTACCTTCTTCTTCCTTAGTACTTGGGTGATGGACAAAACAATATGGGGTATAAAAGTGAGCATGATTACTTCTAGAATATTACATGACACTTCTGTGAATAGCGCAATCACCACCATCTATTTAGTTGTTACAAGTGCTCTACCTATGGACAGGTGTAACATAGCTATAGTAGGAGAGAATGACATTGGCCAAACATTGACAGCACCTTTTGGGTGTTGGAATGTGAGAAGATGCAGCTGGCTCCCTACCAAATCACAGTTGAGGGATAAGGTTCTACATTCTGGATCTGGATGTGCATCCACCTTGGTGTATATGTATAGATGTGGACTTTGCAAATTTTGGGACATCTTGTGATTATGTCAGGAGGCTGCACAAATGTATAATTTTTGTCCATACTGCTGACATACCATGTCAAAGCTATCCAAAAGACAGTTATCCAAGCATGAGCAGTGATGAAGATTGTAATGTTCTACAAGTTGCTCCTCCCTTTTGCACTTGTTTTTTTTTTGGACAAGCAATAATAATGTGGAGAAACTGGCTAGTTTATTTCTACAAAAATGCTGAATTGGACACCTTGTTAGATGGCTGGTCTGAGGAAAAATGGTGTTACATCCTATCTATCTTGTGATGGGGTGTGTGGATTCCATAAACTCACTGGTAAACCTGTTTCAGGTGGAAGACCTGGTGAGCCTAATACACAAACATGCATGAGATGCTCCCATTTGCAACAGAAGTGGACGTTGAATGTTGACCAAACCACTTGTTGAGAACACTACTGTATCACACATAACCTAATACTCCAGGAGTGACCTTGTTAAACAAGGTGATAATATATAGAGGGGTGCTTGCACAATCAGGAGGTGGGTGTGTACCAACAGACTTGGCCCTGCCACTTGCACTTGAACTCTAAGCAAGCCACTACATTACTACACAAATCCACCCACCTCCTGATAGTGTGGGCACCCCTCTATATATTATTCCTAGCATCCTTAGATAGTTTTGGGCCAGTTGAAGTTACTCTGTAATTTTATAATGGGTGCACAGTCCTTACAAGGCTGCTCAAGAATGACAATATGAAAGAATGGTCTGAATTGAAAAATATCTAGTATGGGGCACCCTAGCAGCTGAAAGTATGATTCTATTACTGCAAGATTTAGCCTGATATCTAGTGTTTTCAGCAAGATATCACTTGCACAAGTTTACCATATTTCTGAGTCACTTTTGCTCAGAAATGCCTGACTGCTGACCATTTTTCAAACAGCAATAAAAGTCTGGTCCTAGGACTGCAAAAAGACCAGCAACTGAACCAGACTGCAGTTGCTGGACCTGAGGGTTGGGTGATTGGTCTGGTTGTGATTGCATGAGCTTGTGGGAAAATATAAAACTAGTTGCAGGGCTACATGAAGATCAAGTACCTCTGTTTTTGCACAAATCAGGGGTTCTTGGTTTGCATGCTTAAAATTGGTTGCAGACCCTGTCATGACCATGTCCAACTCCATATCTTATCCAGTTACTCCAGTTGCATCACAGCTCTCCAGCTCAACTCTGGTTGTTTGCAACTTACTCTGGTCATGATCATGCAGATACACCTCTGTTAAGTATGACCCTTGGGCTAGTCTCTATTCAGTCCTTACTACACTTCCCTGTCAACCCTGCTTTGCTTCAAGTTCTCCACATCTTGTTATATCCTATGCCTTGTATCATTTTCACCAGACCTGGTTTATTTTACCTGGACTTGACTTTATTTTCATCAGACCTGACCTAGTACTTCCTCTGGTTATCCCTTGTCTGCCCTTCAGGGTGTTTACTTGTCACCATATGTACTTGTCCCTAGTTCTTACTTAGTATAAGTACTCTGTAGTTTATCCTGTACTCTCCAATCTGAAATCATCTAAGTTACTACTCCTGCTCCTTGTCTATCTCCATCTGATCAGAACCTACACAAGGGATCAACACTTGTTGTCCTTGTCATTGAATCCAATCAGTTGCAACTCTGGCCCAGGCTAACCTCTTCTCAAACCTCTGACCTTATCTCTCATCTGTTTTCATCCAGGCTTGACCAGACCCCATACTGGAGTAGACCCAGACTTGACAGATCCCCTGTTTTGTGCAAAAAAGGGTATCTTGATCTGTGTGCTGAAAATTGGTTGTGAGCCTCCTTTTCTGTGCAGATCAATTTCAGACCCCTTATTTTGGGCAAATCAGGTAGTCTCAATTTGCATGGCTAAAATTGCTTGCAGACCCCCTAATTAAAAACTGGGTGTGATTGGTTTGGTTGTGGTCTGAGAAATATCAAAATTGCTGCAACCAGTTGGGGTCTGGTTGCCTCCAAAAATGGGAACACTACACTTTGATGTGCATGGAAGCTTGCCATCATGGTTGAGCAGGAAAGGTCCAGTTGGCATGACACATGAGGTGTGAAAAATGACTGATGACCATGATGAGAGGGGATGCTGATGAGGGATAAAAAACTATGATGACAGTGATGAGAGTCATTGAGAAATCATTGCAATAGATGTCTGCTGATAGCCTTGATTTTGTGATGGGACATCCCACTTGCACATAAAAATACCAATGAAATGTCCCATTGTACCAGGCTGTGATGAATGTTTCATTTTTATGTAGTGATGTGTCAAGAACTGAGTCACTCTAAACACCTCCACCCACCTCTGCCTGCTTTCATGTCACTCACAATGCTGGTGGGGTTGAGGACATGCCAGGCAAAAGAGGACCAGCTCCCCTGGCCCAGGGTCTGACGACCCTGCATGAAATCCCTGCCACTTGAGAAGTTTCAGAAGTCTCCATGCCCTGGACACTCTCAGAAGCTCCTTGTACCTATTCTGTCATGGCTACATCAGTACTGCGATAATGAATGGGCTACTTTACTCACCGGCACAGAATGCGGGAATGCATTGGATGTCACTCTCTGCAGCTTACTATAGTAGTTCATCGCAGTTGTTCCACATTCCACATTATCCCATATAAAATCATCCAGCACTTGGAAGCTAAATGCGGACCTGGGACTCTTGGTTGTTGCAGGGAAAAGGCTGGCCATCATGAGCTGTAGATGTGAATCCTTGGAACCACTGCAGCTGCAGTACCAAATATCACAAAAGTGCACTCCATTTGTGTGCACCAAGGTTAGACAACCTCTGTCCCGTGGTCTAGTCAGATGAGGCGGTCGCACATCATCCTCCATATCTTCCCAAGCCTCTTCATCGTCGCTTGCAATATTCACGTGGCTATATCCCCCTCTGGGACAAGGTTTTCCACCGTGGCCCAAGTGCATCACAAAACCAATCTACTCTATTAATTATCATGTTGATATGGTGAAAGAAATGACACACCAGGCAAAGAGAGAAGTCCTCAAAGAAGGTTCCAGTCCATCTCTGAATCTGATGGAAGGGACTCTGCTGGTGTGCATCCAAGCAACAGTTACTGCAGAACATTGGTCTATGAGCACACTCTGTGCACCTAAATGTCGCATCCTTTCCACAGCACATGCAGATCTTTGATTCTGTGGGTGACTCCATTTCCAGGAGCACCGACAAATATCTGGCCTTGAAGGGGAGCCAGTCTTGAAGATAGTGATCCTATGATTGGATGAAATAAACTCTTAAATTAAAGGGGGATGTGGAGCAATCTAACCTGGTTCCTTGGCAATCTACATGCTTGCAGAGGTGGGTCATCTATTGCAGCATATGCCTCTACAGGCTCATCAGGAAAGAAATTGATGTGCTCTAATGCAGATGAACCAGCCTGAGTTGGGGATTGATTGTCATCAGCTCTTTCAATGCGTGCCTTCTTTCGGGGTGGAGCCTTGACCATCTTATCCTTGGATTGTCTGCCTGATCTTACTGTCCTCCATGTCACCTGCATTACAGGTGTAGAGGGTCCAGCTTTAACTACCTTGGACTTCCCCATGATGTTCTCTGGACGAAAAGCTCACAGAAAGGATTGCTTTTGACCTCAAAATGCCTCATTGCAATGCCTTGAACTCGGACAACTTCAATGATTGCATTGGCATCCTCGGTTCCCAATCTAGTTCAGGACAATCTTCAGGTACAAATGAAACCTTTCCAAATATGGAATGAGATCTTGAGATAGGCAAATAAGGGTCATGAAAATGGACCCTGAAGAAATGGACCTTTCCATGTATGGTATAACATTTGCAAATATTCCCAGAACCTTTCCAAATAGGCCTTGGGTGCCATGTTGTATTTGCACATAAATGGGAAGGGAGGATCAAGGGTCCCTGTGACATGGGAAGGAGGTGACCATGGGACCTTTGATCAACAACCTGGTATGTGCACCAGAACTTAGGAATTGCGGAAAAGGTTCCACCTCAGTCATGTCTGATTCTGAATACAGCAGCAGCAACAGTGGTGGGCACTCCAATGGCTCAGGCCAAGGCAAGACCCCCCTCCAAAAAGATGAGGTCGCAATTATCCCGGGGAAATTGGAACAGTGGATGGGTGCTGATGCAACAAAGAGGAAGTCTATTTTCAAGGACATTGCGCACACTGTTCAAGGGCTGGAGGCCAACAGGACCCTCAAGAGTAACCAATGGGTGGTCAAGAAGAAGGTGAGTGCTTCCCCCGATTTAGAGGTGTTATCATATTGTGTCTTCATAGGCAATTCAGACGTGGCTCTATAACCACAGTCGTACCTGGAAGAAAAAGCAACTTGTCAAGTATGGCCAGAGATGGAATACCCGCATGGTGATAGCACACCAACAGAAGGAGAAATTAGATTCTCTACTGAAAAGAGCTGGGCATGCACTGGGATCCAACGGGTATATGAAATTTTATCAACAGGCAGTGGGGAAGGTGATCAAGAAAATGAGCCCAAAGCAGATGGAGCAAGCAGCTGGGACAGTGAAGGAATGGAACAACAGCCACCCCCCTGCAGAGATTCAAGCAAAGTGAGTGTATTATTCCATTCTTGAATTTCACTCAGGTGTGGTTAGAACTGTGGAAGCAAAAGGCCGGAAGTTTGCATGGGAGTTTTCAAAGGAAATGTGGAAGCAATGTGGTGCAAGAGTGGTGGTGATGGCGGCTTGGAAAGATGCTGCAGGGCATATTATGTATGGCCTGTAGGTGCAGTCATTGGGGGTCGATACTTTTACTAACACCAGCAGGCATGACTTCAACGATGAAATAGGTGATGGAAAGATATTTGATGGGTGGGACAGGGTAGAGAGCAAATGGGAGCGATATGCCCATGAGGTGTTTGGGGTGCAGGAAGATGCTGGTGAACCTTCCGAGGACCAGGACCAGGACCAGGTGCCAAGAAGAAAGCCCCACGGAGGTAAACATTGCATGTGGATTAACCTCCCCTCCAATGAGGACGGGACGCTGTCCATCCCTGTCATTCTCAATATGAATGCACAAGACAAGAAGGATGTTGTGCGGGCATTCATTGCTTTTCATTATGGTAATGTAAATAAGATCTGGAAATTAAAGACTAATGGTGTCACACAGGAAAGGCTTGTGACTGCAGAAATGTCACTGTTCCCTGGGCTGCCATCACAGTAGACCGCGGCATATATATCTCTGGGCGGTATTGGCCAACCAATGTGGCATTCAAGGAACCCTCTAGGCTTACCAACGAGGAGGCCACCACCATATTGGAGTGGTGGCAAGACAGGCAGGTGACTGATCCAACTGATACCTTCAGGTTCAAGAGATGGCTGGAGTCTGATGGGTCAGCGCAATCTGCGGTTGCCCAATCCCACAGCAGTTCTGCAAAGAGGCATGTCAAAGGACACAGGAAAGGTAAGGATAATGTTATTAAATGGGAAATTACTAAGGCATGATTAGAACCTTCGGCTGATGAGGATGAAGAGGAGGAGGATGTTGAGGATGAGGATGTTGAGGATGAGGATGTCAAGGATGAGGATGAAGATGAATTGCCACGGCAGCAGAGGGCCCACGGCTCTGCAGTGGAACACTCCGGCCAAAAAGCGCCAGTCAAGGTTCGCAGGAAAGGTAAATACAATCATATCAAATGCACAACTACTGAGGCATTGTCAGAACCTGCCATCAACAAAGATGATGACATACAAGCAGATGAAGAGGTAATGCCACGGCACATGGGGCCCGCGGGTCCCTCTGGGGCTGGAGGCCAGTCAAAGGACCTACACAACGGCGCAAATATTCATGGTAAGGATGTCCCTTCATGTGTCATAATATTGTTGATGTATTTCAGGAGGTTCTGAGCCATGATGCATGGGTGGTAAAGGACACTCAAAGGGAAAACCTCATGAAAAAACTGCAGACAGTAAGTGGGAAGGCGTACTACCCTAGGAAGGTACTCTAACGAACATGCCAAGACTCCGCCTTGGATGAAAGGGACAATGGTACCAGAGGTGGTCACAATATCAAGGTTGGCCCACCCAACAAGGCATATTTTATGCCTGCTGGATCCGATCAACATAGGGATGTCAAACAGGTGAAACAAAAAGGTGAGAAATATATTATATGACGGTGAAGATTGACAAAAAAAAACAGACCATATGCATCATGCACCCGCAGATACAATGGTAAATCATCTCATGGTTGTTGCCAAACCAAAGCCACAGGTGAAGACCAAAGGTTCGTCCATTCCTATGTGGTCACACATTATTAATATGTAAATCTTTTATATATTGGAAGACAAACAACCCGCAGAAATGGGTGGGACTACTGCTACAATTCAGCAGGAAAACTTGGCACCTTCTGTTCCTGCAGCTGGCCATGGAGCAGCTAAACCTGCAGCCAAGACAAGAGGTAAGACTATTTGGTGCCATTACACTGTCAATGGATTTTATATATTGTATGAATTCAGGCAAGCAAGGTGCACTCCCGGGAGAAAATACTGCTGTGAATAGGACAGACACTGCAGCTGCATCGGTCACCACGGCTAAGATGGCAGCCAAGACAAAAGGTACCAGTATTCACATACATGCACGCATCCCATATATCCAGAGAAGACAGCTAAAACTATGTGTAAGGGTCCTTCCAAAACATCAACTGACCAGCCCCATGCAGCTCAGCCAGGGGCCAAGATGGCAGGTAAATTCATTTGTGCATCTTATACATATATATGATATATTTAAAAGAAGAATTACCAGAGCCCAGAAAGAGTACTTCCGAAGTGCAGGCAGAAACTGCGGGCCCTTCCTCCATTCCCGGTGACGAGGCACCTCCCGGTCATTCTGTACCGGACCCTGCAAATGCAGACAACATTAATGGTGTTCAAAGTCACTCTGGTCCACTCTTTTCCGCTTTGTTTCTGGCTCTGTTCCAACTCTGGAAGCTCCAGGTTTCTACATGAAATTTAAACTCCGGAGTGACAAATGCAGTGCTCGGCGTTGACCGGGACCATCCGCTCCATCACACACAACTTTTATTCGTAGAATCAAGTAAATTTTCATAGAATGAAACAACAGATATTCATAGAATGAAATAGATTCCAATCAGATATCTCCCATCTCCTGCTGAAGCCCTCCATGCCCCGGAAATCCCTTCGACAAGAATTGTATGAAGAGCTTGACTATGTGGCCTTAAAGATCGTGGATTTGAGACGGAAGAACACAATCACCTATTTCAATGATGATCTGGACGATGAGTTCTCATCGGACGACTCACTCGAACCCATCATCATCACCCCCCCTCTCCTATATCCCCGATTCTTCCTTCAGACCTTGATTCTGGCTCGTTATCCTCTTCCGACTCTTCCGACTCGTTTCATGACCAAGACTTGTGATATAGCTGCCTCTTGGATGTGATACAGGCACTGCACGATGAAACGAAGCATGCTCGTGTGTTGAACCAGCTGCAAGAGCAGCCACTCCGTGCACCACAGTTGCATCTTCTGGAACACTTTGCTGAATTTCACCCTCATTTGTTCCATAAAAAATTGCATGTCGATCCCACAGTTTTCGACTGCATTTTAGATCACATCAGTGATCATCCTATTTTTCAAAGCAGGTCAAACAACCTACAGCTCCTGGTTGCTGTGCAACTTGCAATATTTCTCAATCGCGCTGGCCACTATGGGAATGCAATTTCACCTGAAGATATTGGACAGTGGGCAGGTGTCAGCGTGGGTTCGGTAATCAACTGCACACACCGGGTCATGGTTGCGATCCTTGATCAGCACGATGAGTTTATTGATATCCCTTGCGCAGCTTCCGAAGATGCAGAGGAGGCGAGGAAGTTTGTCGAAGAGCGCACTTGCCATGGATGGCGGGGTGGAATTTTTGCAGCGGATGGAACAACTATTAACCTGCACGAGAAGCCGTCAATATACGGTGAAACCTTTTATGATTGGAAATCGAGGTACTCCCTTAATTGCCAGGTGTGTTATACCTGTTCCTACATCTCTGTAAATTCATGTGGCACAGTTGGTTGTTATGCCGCATAATTTGCTCATTGTTGATTATGGCCTTGGCCATCCCGGAAGCGTCCACGACGCATATGCATTTCAGGGGACGTACCTGGCGAGGAATCCTGGGCATACGATCCTCCAGGATCATTGGATATGGGCAGATAGCGCATACCCATCTCACACATGGTGTGTTGTCCCCTTCAAAACACCACGGACCGCTCGCCTGTCACGAGCTCAAAACTTGTACAACAAGTACTTATCGCGGGTGCGTACAGGCTGGTTGACATCGGATGGGCCTCCTTTTGATCAGTGCTGAACTAGGTCTGAGTCTGTGTGGAACATGCTTTCGCAGCCCTGAAAGGCCGGTTCCAGTCTCTCCGTGAGCTTCGTCTACAGATACGCACAGAACGTGACTTACAGATTGCGGTATACTGGGTGGAGTGTTGTCTCATCCTCCACAACATGATCATTCGTTTTGAGAGTGCGCTTGGAGTAGAATCAACCACTGGCTGGGCAATGGATGAGGGGAGGGAACCAGATCATCGCCTGAATCCTGTTTTGGTGGATGTTCCTGAAGGGTCGCCTGGTCAACAGTTTCGTGGGGAATTGATGAGGCGCCTTTTTACTCACCTTAACATGCTCGAATGATGACATATACCGCCAATAGAAAGGGCCAATGGTAGTTATATTCAGTATACAGTCCTGATACATCAGTGAGAAAAAAAACATGCACAACACACCACATAGCGTACACAACCGAGAACGTAGACCAGTACCAACAGCACAGGCAATGAGATAGCAATACAATGAGATGCGATGAGTAGATGGTTCAGCTAATTGAATGACGAGGGACCTGAAGATGAGCTGGGCTGTTTGCTGCTTTGCAACTCAGCAAGCTGGACCTGCAATTGCAACGCCTCAATCTGCTTCAAGTATGCATTTTCCTCGGCTTGCTTGAGCTTGATCTCCAACTTCTTCAGCCCCTCCTGGCACCTGAATTCAGCCTCGGCATTTTCACGACTGAAGTGGATTTTGTCCCGCTGAAGGGAAATTTCTTTGTCCCTGATGGCATAGTTCATGCGAGCCACATAACGTCGAGTACGATCAGCAGATGCCTCCTCTCTCTCCTTGCCAAAATCACTCAGCTTATCATAAAGTTCTGCCTTAACGCGCGAGGCTGCTCCAGCACTGCCCTTCTTTGTGGTAGAGAAAGCCGGGGAATCGGATGAGAGATGGGATGGGAGACTTGAAGAAGATCGGGCAGAGCTGGGGGGTCGGGCATATGGACTTTGCTGACGAAATGCAGTGCAGCTGTCATAAGAGGGGGTTCTTTCTTTGGGCGCAAGGTTAAATGTCGTGGAGGGTGCCATGTTGTCCCGAGGCTGAATGGCCTAGATGTGCAGTGCTGAGTATGAAAGAAAATAATATGGGTGCGAGTGACATACTGGCAATGCATCCTGGCGCTGGGGAGATAACATCTCCACATCTCCATTGAACGGTTTGTCGTCGTCCATTGGTGGGTTGTCACCACCATCAAACTGAGCAGGAGAGACACATGGCTCGTCATTCCCAAAGTCCATCTGCATACCATCGTCGACACCCTCTTCATTGAGACCAGAACCGTCACCTCCTTTCTCATTGCCAGGTCCCTCTTCATTCTGTTTGGCTTGACCAATATCGTCACCATGAGATTCTTCATCTTCGCCATCACGAGGCTTCTTCTGGTGTACAAGGGACGCTAATTTCTCACCGCGATTGATATTTTTGTTGGAGGAGGAAAGTTGACTGTCAAATGAAGGGATACCGCGCCAGATTGCATCAAGATCATCGAAAAGGGGGAAAGTGCGGTGGATCTCGGCTATGACAACAATCAGAGACAATCAAGCAATTATTCTGGACATACCTTGTATGTTGGCATCTGGGCCACCAGGCAATACACCACTCCCTGTGTTCTTGAGGCGTCCACGAGCTTCTCGATATTTCTGCTTCAACCTGATGGAAAAGAGTTCATAAAGACGATCCAAATGATGGAAGACACTTATGTTCCCAATTGATTGCCCAAGGAGGCTGAGAATTTCTCAGGATGTGACCCGTATAGCTCTGCATATACGTCATCATGTTCGAAGATGTGCTTAGCAATAGCAGCTTGCACATCTTTCTTGTTCCTCCCGGATGGTTTATCATTTGGGGAGATTGCAGGGGTAGCACTTGAGTTTCCTGCATGATCATGGAAAAGGATGTGGCGATCAGCGGGGTGAGATACAAGCCAAGCAACAAGCTTCTCTGAGCGGGTGGGATCTGCATCCCAGCAGATATTGGGAGGGGATTTCAAGGTTACTCCTTGTACAGGAGGGGGCGCAGCTGGGGGTTGGGGGATGGGTTGAAAGGTAGTATCCGAAGATTGCAGGACTGTGGACTGTTGATGTCCTTTTCCTTTGGGCCTACCATGCAAATTTCCCCTCCCCACAGAAGACTGAGGGGGCGCTGTTGACTTTGGAGGTGCTTTTGAGGCATTGTTGGTGGTCGACATGACAGTAAGTTGAGTAGGAGGCTGCTTGACTAGGGCTTGCAGCCGTGCTGAACGACGAGGGGGTCTGATGGGAGGCATCTTTTTGTAACTCCGACAGGCCATTGCCGACCAACTCAAAAATTCCAGAACACTTCCAGAGCGGTTCCAGCACCACCCAGCGCCACCCTGAGCGCCACTATTGTGCCCATGGTTCTGGACCCACCTACCCCCATGCCTGCACAGTGTCAATCCACCTGGAATAAGAGGCTTCCACCACGGCTAGAGGATTATCTGGATGACCGCATTCCAAAGAGATACAGAAAATAATTATCATACGTGTATGTACATAGCCAAGAGAGAGATTATTGGTTACAAGTGCACATATTCAAGGGAATGTAATTACAACATTGTAGGATCTAAGTCCTCCAAATCATACATCCCACTGTCAGAGTCTGATCTGTCACCTCCATCAATCCTCTGAAGCCTCTCTCTCATTTCTGCATACTGTGCCCATCTATTAACAAGCCTTCTCCATTCCCGTGTCTCTTCCACCAACCTGTCCGCATATTGTTTGTACATTGCGACCATTGGTTTGTCATAGAGGTTGTCCAGTTTGGTAACTCTTCCTTCCTTCAGGTGAAATCGGGCAGCTATTTTGCAGGCTGTTGTTACTATTTCATTGTAAGTATCAATATAATATTATCCAACAATAACTCACATTCATGCCGTGGCTCATTGAACCTTCCATTGTAGACATCCATCCTGGCCATACTGTAGACCAAATGCCACCATTCCTCTATGAACCTGTGAGTTTACTGTATTCAATCCAAAGGCAAATGTACCCTCTGCAACATTTGGACAGGTCACCTCATCCGATTCGGTTTCCCGCTGTCACGCACCAAACAGGTTTGGTACAGTGAACATGGAAGATAATGCCTATATTGAATGATCCTTATGCGAAGGATAAGCACGATGGACCCTCATCATAGCCATCTATCGCACAAGAAGACTATCCTGATGCGAGAGACGAATGCCAATGCAGACAGTCATCTATCGCACAAGGACCGCCAAGAAGCAGAAGAAACTGAAGGAATAACATCAATTGTGGTATGAGAAAGGAATGCACACGTCTGCAGTCCAACTCCTATACCAGAACGATCAAAGAAGCTGAAGAATTGATGGAGAAACAAAGGAGAAAGAGAAGAAATGATTTTTAGCGCCCAAACATCATTTTTAGGCGCCCAGTGCTGGCATTCCGATATTTTGAATAGCTCCGTCGTTTCTGAAGCTATCAGGCACGTGACTATACCGTCAGAAAGCCTAGAGCGTGGTCTATCTGCCTGTCAAGTTCCGACGCAAATCCGTTCATTTCCCACGGAGATATTCCCCCCGCAATCCAGACGTTCGCTTCATCGGTCACTATGGAGTCCGTATTTTCTCTGGATCATTTCTCCGCTATTGCTGCAGATCTCCACTATGTCCTGCTCTTAGGACAGCCTCTCCCAGAGTTCCCGTGCACTGCCTGGCACATATCCTCGCAGCCTGCTCCCTCAGTCCCTCTCGTTCTCGGTCAGCGCGTTCTCCTCGTCAGTCCTGTGTCAAGGATGTACTTTGGTCATCTTAGGTCTATTGTCAAGCTTGAGAAGTCTTCTCTGGTCGTCTCTGTGTCCCCTGAGCCCTCAGCCTATGGTCCCTTCCTCCCAGATACCCCCCATGTCCATCTTCCTCTGTCGATTGTCTTGCTTCCCTGGATGCGTTGAATTCAATACTCTATCCGCTTCCCTACTTTCAGACGACGTCCCCCAGCACCATGACAGTTATTCCCCCCACTTTATAGTGCTATTAGGAAGAAGAACTCTCTCTTGTTCTTTCCCAGAAGAGAGCTCGTCAAGGGAGCCCATGGTTGCGCTTCAGCGGCGCTAGAACACATGCACTATACCTTAGTGTATGCTGACCTCCCAAAAAGACCTCTGGACCCCTGGTACCCTTCTTGTGGCTGTTTTGTCTCGGATCAATCCCCCTATTAATCTCAGATCTTCCCCATTGTTGTCCCATCAAATTCCTGATGGTACACAGCCCCCCATCAAACTTCTTAGGCTGTGCATCAATGACTCCTTCTGCTGTGCAGTGACTCATCCCTTGCTTACTGATGCTCTCTTGTCATCAGTATTACTCTATCCCTTTCGCATTTTTGGTATATTACTCAGCTGATGACTCACTCCCTTACCAATCAATCTTGTCATGCAGCTTACTCATTCCTTTACTCAGCAGCTTATTCATGCTTCCTATGCTTACTCATTCCTGCTTATCCCTTGCTTACTGATCGCTTACAAACCCCTTACAAAGCTCTTACCAATCCCTTACCAATCCTTGACAAATTCTGCTTACTCCCTTCTCTTTTTGTACTTTAATGCTGTGCCCCCCATGTATTTAAACCCCTGGGCTCAGCCCAGTGAAAAAGACCCAATTGCACGAAATTATCCCTCTCTCAGACTCTCTCAGTCAGTATCCCCTCAGCTCTTTGAGTCTTGTAGGCTTCAGTGAAGGTCTAAAGACTCTGATATTCAAGTTTTATTCAATCTATTCAAGTCCAAGTATTTCTCTAGGCTCAAGCGGAGTCTAGCCTGTCTATCCTTCATATCCCATTGCTTCTGGACATCAGGAGCCCCCTTGCCCCTTTGCTGCACCAACCTCTAGGTGTAGTATCACTGTTTCAGTCCCAGTCAACCCAATCCCCGCTTTGACACTTCCTAGGCTTTAGGAAGAGTCCAGACCCCTATCCCCTTCGTCTTCTATTACTCCTGTACCCCAGGAGTATCCTGCATCACCGTCTGCATCACCCTGTTGGTGTAGATCCCCTTTCCCCCTCCTCAGCATATCCTCTCTGGACACCATGGAGGTAAACCACCACTCGCACATTTTCGTAGTCCTTTGTTGGTGTTGTGTTTGGGTTATTACTCTGACCCAAATCCACACTTTGACTCACAGCGGTCTAACTCCGCCATGTTGAACCTGTACCTACCACTTGTCACTACTCTGGTTTCAGTCAGGCCACTCCCTTGGTCTTGTCTGCAATGTAGCCCAACTCTGGCTGGTACATCCAACTCCAGCTCAGGTCTGCTCCTGTTCCACTCCACTCCTTCTGTCAGGTCCACCAATGGCCTTGGACATTTCCATGTCCAACTCCAGACCTTCCTCCAGCTATTCTGCCCTTCCTCCAGCTGTACACTCCCTCTGCTCATACACTCCCTCTGCTTGTACACTCCCTCTGCTTGTACACTCCCTCTGCTCTTGCACTTCCTCTGGTTGTGCACTTCCTCTGGTCCCACTTCCTCTGGTTCCACTTCCTCTGGTCCTTAAGTCCACCTGTGACCCTTACTTGTCCTCTTCCAACCTAGTTCCCTTTACCTACTTGTCCCTGCATCTGCTCCGTCGTCCCTGTAATCCTAGTTCCCCATTTCTGCTTCCACTCCAGTTTATTTTCCTGTCCCTGCTTTATTTTCCTGTCCCTGCTTTATTTTCCTGTACCTGGTTTATTGAGACGACCCTAGGCAAAACACCAAGGACCCGACCACACACTAAGACTCTGAGAGGATAGGACACAAGTATCTAGAGCAAAGACCCAAGATGAGCTCGAATGGGGAACCTCTGGGTGCTGGATTGCACTTTATATATACTACTATACACGAGGGCTACGCGAGGCTATCCATGAGGCTACGTGCAGGCAGAAGGCTATGTAATGACATCACTGTGGAGCTAAGGCTATGGGTAATGATGTCAAGGGTGGCAGCGTGTACAGCACGAGGTACAGGTCTAGACTAGGTAGATAAGATAGAGGCTGTATGCTAAGATAAGATAAGATAAAAAGTTGGTCCGTAACATTTATTTTCCTGTCTGCTTCTGCTCCATCCCTTGTCCCGACTAAGGTGTTTACTTGTCATTGTATGTACTCACCCTAGTTCTCATTACTATATAAACTACTGTACCCTGGCCTAGTAGATCCTTAGATCAAATCTTGACTAAGATACTCCCCACTCTGTACTACCCACTATGCTCTCCTAATCCACCTATTCACCTGAACTCCAGCCAACTCCAGCCTCCATCCTAGCAAGTCTCCTACTCACATGAGGGCAAAAGCCACCTCTGTCCCAGACTCAATGCTAGACCTCTCAGGACTTATCCCACCTCTGGGATGTCCTTCCCTCTGGACAAGCTGCGCTCAACTCCGGACCACTTTCCCATGGTCCAGACTTACTCCCTGTGCTTCACTAGTGCTCGGACTTCTTTCATTTGACCAAGACTTGACTCTCCGCACTAACTAGCACCTACTAGTGTCTGGACTTACCTCCTCATTAGTTCCCTGCACCCCTGGACCTCCTAGTAAGATTGTTGAGGAGAACCGGTCTTGACAGCAGTGTTGGCTATGGTGAATGACAATAGTGAGCCTGTGATGCGCAACATCCAAAAGCCTAGGCCATACCATAGTTGAAATCCTGCAAAGCCTCTTTAAAGGCCTTTCCTCCAATGCACAAGTAGATTGCTGGTATTTGAGTCGTCAAGTCTGAGCCTCAACAGCGAGGGTAGTTTGTCTGTGCAAGTAGATCCAACAAGCATTGCGATGGATGGACAACCCTCTTGAATTTGAAAAAGTCTGATTACATGGCTCCCTGCATCTGAATAGTTCACTCATTCTAAGTGCGAGAAGAGACAGCAGCACCACAGCAAAGCAGAATACACATAGTTTCATTGCCTGGATAGGAATGAGTCCATAGAGAGTGGCTATATTTGACAAGTGAGCATGTCAGAGGGTCCCAACGACTCCTGAGTAAGTCATGACTGGGAACATATACTGCTTACCTTCAGCTCTATTGTGGTGGCTGCTAACAATACCTCTTGTCGTCAATTTGGTGGTGACTTAGTCTGAAATGATGAGATGACAATGTGTTGCCCCTAGAACCAAAACAGGGTTTGTGCGAAACTTAACCCCTGAGCCCCATTTAGCACAGGCTCGTGATCATTTGTTCCATCCATCCTTGACATTCTAAATTTCCAATTAAATCCTTATTCTTGATCAGGGACTGGAATGAAACGGTTACATACATTGATCAAGTAATGTCATGCATTTTCTGAGTTTGTTGAATAGTGGGGAAGTACTCTGATTGGACAAAAAAAACCTGAAGCTAGACTAAATGGATGCAGAGTCCTTTGGTAAAGCTGCAGATTAGTACTTTGCTGGAGTGAGTTTGCATGTTAGCCAAGGGCTGCAGAGTGATAAGGATCTATTGGACAGAAAGATCATTGTTTCCGAAATGTTATACATACCATGCAGAAGAGCCAGCATCCACTCATAGTCTCATAGTATGTATCATGTCACCTGGACCAAACTGCATGCTGCCTGTTAGTCAGCAATCCAGGACAACAAATCAAATCACTCACATCTGGCAAAAGCAGGAGCTGCAACATTGCCTTATGTAGTTAGGACTATCCCATAGAATGGGTCCTCTGCTCTCCCTGACATTTACCATTGACCCATGGAATGGGATCTCCACTTTCCCTGATAGTCAGCCTGTTGAGAGTTCACAACAGGTACCGTCATTCCAAATCAACCAGAAAAAAAAAACATGACAGTGCAAATGCTTTGTGAGGCCAAACTTTATCTGGAGTGTGAATCAGCAAAGCATGTTAAAGAAAGATTGGACTCACCAAAAGAAATCCACAAAACTTCATGAATCCTGATGCCAGTATTCATTGACTTCCATCGCTTTCCCAAGGAACTCCAGTGCGAGATCTTCCTTATTGCAGCTGCAAATCATGCCCGTCCCCACCACTACTTGCTTGTTGCCCACTGGTTTTGAGTGTGGTGAGTTCTACATGGACCTTCTACTGCAAATATGAACAGTTTTGATTGTTAGGGTTGAAAGGACTGTTTACCACTCCATTATCCTTCACACCAATGCAGCAGCCCAACTCTTCATGGTTTTGATTGAGCACTGCCTGGAATTTGCTTTAGCTGCCGTTAGGAAGCTCTATATGGTGATGGCAATATGAAACAACTATGCCGCACAAATTCTGGACACCTGTAAAGGTGTCACTGATCTCACATTGTGTGTTATCTGTCACCACTTACTTGCCAAGAACCCTATCATTGATCCACTAGAGGCTCTTCCTTTGACCTTGCTGTCAGTGGACTTGTCAGCTATCTTCCATGATCAGTACTCATATCTGCCAAATTTACAGGTTGCCCACTGCATCACCCACCTGCATCTTACCAACACCTGGGTTTCTTGGGCTCGTAAGGCTCAAATAACTTACTCATCTCTCCATTCCCTGGTGCACGACTTGCTCTAATAGTAACTTGGTTTGTGAACTTTTGGAGTCTACCAACATTAAAGTTTTGGTACTGTAGAGCAGCAAATATGAGAAGCATGAAGAACTTGTAAAGTGCCTCTCGAAGGAAGGGTTAGAAGACTGCTGCATCATCTCCTTGAACTCTAAATTATATTTGCACTACTTGATCTTTGGAGGGTTTTTGTCATATCCATACTTTTCCAGTCGCAACTCTGGTCTAACCATGGCCCACCTGACCTCTCCTTAGGCATAGATGCAACTCCGGATCTAGTCCGGCGATCTCCAGCCCTATAGCTGCACTCCAGCTCAACTCCGGTCACTACGTCCATCTCCGCCTCAGGACTAACCCCTGTCTTCCTACAGACAGATCCGCGGTCTAACTCCTCCATGTCGGACCTGTACCTACCACTAGTCACTACTCCGGTTTCAGTCCGGCCACTCCCTTAGCCTTGTCTGCGACGTAGCCCAACTCCAGCTGGTACATCCAACTCCGGCTCAGTTCTGCTCCTACTCCTGCTCCACTTCCTGTGTCAGGTCCACCAAAGGCTTAGGACATTTCCATGTCCAACTCCGGACCTTCCTCCGGCTACTCCGCCCTTCCTCCACCTGTGCACTCCCTCCGCTCTTGCACTTCCTCCGGTCCCACTTCCTCCGGTCCTGGAAATCGCATGTTAAGTCCACCTCTGACCCTTACCTGTCCTCTTCCGACCTAGTTCCCTTGTCCCTGCTTTTCCTCTGTCATCCCTGTAACTCTAGTTCCCCATGTCTGCTTCCACTCCAGTTTATTTTCCTGTCCCTGCTTTATTTTCTTGTACCTGGTTTATTTTCCTGTCTGCTTCTGCTCCATCCCTTGTCTCGACATTAAGGTGTTTACTTGTCACCGTATATACTCACCTTAGTTTCATTACTATATAAACTACCGTACTCCGGCCTAGTAGTCCTTAGATCAAATCTCGACTAAGATACTCCCCACTCTGTACTACCCACCATGCTCTCCTAATCCCATCTCGTTCTCCTGAACTCCGGCCAACTCCGGCCTCCGTCCTATCTTGTCCCCTTGGTCCTATGTCCGATCCTAGCAAGTCTCCTACTTGCACGAGGGCAAAAGCCACCTCTGTCCCAGACTCGATGCTAGACCTCTCAGGACTTATCCCACCTCTGGGATGTCCTTCACTCCGGACAAGCTGCACTCAACTCCGGACCACTTTCCCACGGTCCGGACTTACTCCGCAAAAACCCGGACTTACTCCCTGTGCTTCTCTAGTGCCCGGACTTCGTTCGTTTGACCCGGACTTGACTCTCCGCACTAACTAGCACCTACTAGTGTCTGGACTTACCTCCTCATTAGTTCCCTGCACCTCTGGACCTCCTAGTAAGATCATCAAGGAGAACCGGTTTTGACACACAGGGAGTAAGTCCGGACTGCAGGAAAGTGGTCCAGAGTTGAGCACAGCTTGTCCAGAGGGAAGGACATCCCAGAGGTGGGATAAGTCCTGAGAGGTCTAGCATCGAGTCTGGGACTGAGACGACCCTAGGCAAACACCAAGGATCCGACCACACGCTAAGACTCTGAGGAGATAGGACGCGAGTATCTAGAGCAAAGACCCAAGATGAGCTCGAATGGGGAGCCTCTGGGTGCTGGATTGCATGGTATATATACTACGATACACGAGGGCTACGCGAGGCTATCCACAAGGCTTTGTGCAGGCCGAAGGCTATGTAATGACATCACTGTGGAGCTAAGGCTATGGGTAATGATGTCAAGGGTGGCAGCGTGTACAGCACGAGGTACAGGTCTAGACTAGGTAGATAAGATAGGGGCTGTACACTAAGATAAGATAGACGCTATCTAATCGCAGATTAGATAAGATAAAAAGTCGGACTGTAACACTACTCCCCCCTCAGGTGCAGGATTCCAGACTGCAGAACTGAGCGTCGCAAACCGTGAGGTTTTCGGGGACAGGACTAAATAACGAGTCAAAGTCCACTTGGGCCATACGAAGTTTTCGAGGAGCAGAGGGGTTTTCTCGGTAAAAGCGCTCAACTACCAGAGGAGAATTCTTTAAATTCGACGAGGGTTCCCATGTTCTTTCATGTTCTTCATATCCTTTCCAATGTACCAGATACTGGAGTTGCCTTTTATAAATACGAGAAGCCACAATATAATCCACTTCGTATTCCTCATTGCATTCTTCAGAGACATGTACCGGACCGGGCCGAGACACGGGCTGACCGGGAAGAGGACCTAAATAAGGTTTAACTCGAGAGACATTCACAACTGGGTGAATCCGAAGAGTTTTCGGGAGCTTAAGCTCGACCGCATTCGGGGTTATGCGAGTGACCTCATAGGGTCCGATCCACTTCTCCGTAAGCTTCTTAGAAGCACGATTTAGCATACAAAGGTTGTCCGTAGAAAGCCAAACCTGTTGGCCTACAACATAGTCCGGGGTGGGATTCCGATGCTTATCTGCCTGAAGCTTCATATTACGTTTTGCCTTCTCAGAAGACTCAACGACTTTATTAAATACGGCGGCAAAGTCTTTAGCCGCTGGGGCTACTGTTTCAACCGGCTCAACACCCATACGAGGGGAATAACTCCGGGTAATTCCAAACGGTGAATCAGTGGTTACTTCCAAAACCGTGTTGTTCCAAACGAACTGGGCAATCTTGATCCATTTGGCCCATTCGCTCTGACGATCATTGATGTAGGTTCAGAGATACTGATTAATTTCGCAGTTCAACCGCTCCGTTTGACCATCGGTTTGAGGGTGAAATGCTGTGGACATTTTCCTTTTAACGCCTAAAAGTCTATACAACTCCCCCAGGAAGTTGCTCGCAAAGACCGATCCGCGGTCTGACACAACGGAAGACGAGAGTCCATGCTGACACCAGACATGATCTCTAAATAACTCAGCGGTTGACAAGGCGGTTTCCTCTTTAGTGCAAGGCACAAACACGACCTCCTTGGAGAACCAATCAACCACGACTAATATATAATTGTAACCGAGGGATTCCGGCATCTCGGTAAAGTCCATAGTGACATCAAGCCACGGGCCGCTAGGGGTAGGGAGAGGGATAAGACTTCCAGAAGTCTTTTGATTCGACACCTTGGACTGTTGGCACTTTTGACAGTGCTTTACGTAGGTTTGAATCTGCTCTTTCATCCCTTTCCAAGAATAATGCTTCCTGAGTGCATTATACGTAGCTTTTACTCCTTTATGACCAGCAACCGGAGTATCGTGAAAGTTCGTAATGAGCGACTGTCACTCTTCATAAGACTGATCAGTGACGTCGATCAGTTTAATAGATACCGGGTTTAACAGGACCTGGTCCTTGTTGTCATCGGAACTAGATACGTAATGGTCCGATCGCCTGCTAAGCAGATCTGCAACGTGCATCTGGGTTCCCTTTTTATAGATAAGCGAATAGTTAAACCGCGTCATCCACATCTGCCAGTGCGCTTGTCGCTTAGACAGGTTCTGTGACTTGGTAAAGTATGTTAAATTATGGTGGTCCATATAGATCTCAAAGGCATAAGGAGTGGCCTCGAGATAATGGCGCCAGGCCTCAGTTGCTTTTATGATGGCCAGCATCTCCTTATCGTGAATAGGATAATTCCGTTCTGGAGGTGTCATGGAATGTGACATGTACGCGACGGGTCTGAATTCGCCGTCTTCACACTTCACGGATATCACTCCCCCGACGGCGAACTCAGACGTGTCTGTTTCCAGGCGGAATTCACGGTTTTGATCGGGGTACTGAAGTACCAGAGCACGAGTAAAGGTGGCTTTCAAAGCTTCAAATGCAGCGCGTTCCTTTTCTCCAAAGTTAAACACCGTATCTTTACACGTAAGGTCCATCATGGGTCTAGCCATGATCGCATAATCTTTAATGAAGCGTCTATAGAAATTGCCGAGGCCTAGGAACGCGCGAACCTGCTTTACGTTCGTTGGCTCAGGCCATTTCAAAATAGCATTAACTTTCTCAGGGTCCATTTTGATGCCCTCATGTGACACGATTATACCGAGGAAGTCGACTTCGGTGACTCTGAAGCGACACTTCTCAGGTTTGACAAACAAATCGTTATCTCGTAAATGTTTCAAAACTTCCAGCACAATTTTATCATGCTTCTCCTGATCGTCTGTATCCGTAAATATCATAAGGTCATCGATGTATACCACGCAGACATCCGACATATCGTGGAAAATCTCGTTCATCATTTTCTGGAATGTCGTGGGTGAATTACAGAGACCGAAATACATAACCAACGGCTCGAAAGCCCCTTTGTGCGTTACAAACGCAGCTTTCCACTCATCGCCTTCGCGAATCCTCACATTGTTGTAACCCCAACGAAGATCCATTTTCGTGAAGAGTTTACAACCCTTAAGCTTGTCAACAAGCTGAGAGATAAGCGGCAGCGGATAGTTATTTTTAATTGTCCAGTCGTTTACATAACGGTAATCCTGTACCATGCGCTTCTTGCTGTCCTTTTTTGGGATAGAGAAGACCAGTGACGTTTGCTGACTAATAGAAGGCCGAATGTATCCTTTAGCGAGTTGATCATCAAGGAACGATTTGACTTCTTTTTGTTCATCAACAGAGAGTGGGATAAGTCTTCCCTTTTTGGGCGGGAAGTCTTCTTTTAGATCAATTCCATGATCCCAAGGTTTTCTTAGCGGCATGCGCTCCGACGACTTTTTACTAAATACATCTAGAAACTCCCAGTACTCTTTAGGTACTTGCTTCTGAGCTTCCTCTAGGGTCGACTCATCCATAGTGACCTTTGATTCATGAGCTTTTAAAGCTTGCACCCAAGTTTCCTGAGATTCGTTTTCTGGTAATAACTTAGCAAAGCGTGTCTCTAAAAGTGACTTGCACTCTGGAGGACACCTAGTTAAATTAACTTTGCCGGTTACCCAATCTATATCGGGATTGTGCTTCTGAAGCCAGGTGTGGCCAAGGATAAGCGGTACTTTTCCAAGGCATGTGACGGCACACCACAGCTTTTCAGCATGTTTTCCAATACCGACTGTTAACAATACATAATGCGTGATGTCGCCCTCCTGATTCCTAGTGCCATCTACGTTAAGCACTGGGACGGGTTTCACCAGCTTAGATAACTGAAGCCGTCGATCAAGAGCCCAGCTCTTGTCAACAAAACAACCAGTAGCGCCACTGTCTAGCAGAGCGTCTACTTTAATAGTATTAAGCGGTCCGCGGATGCAGACTGGTACCGTCACTTCACGTTCCATTGTGAAGGACCTTCGTAAGTCCATGAAAACTTCCAAGTTGCCGGCGGGACTTTCCGGTTCCTTAGATGCCAAAGAAGGAGAAGAAACACTTTTATTCGATCGGGAATTAAGCACGCTCGATTTTACTTCTGGCGCCGAGCCCTTTGCAGGGACCCCCTTAGAAGGTACAGTACAGTCCGAGTCACAGTCCATAGTATCGACCGACAAAACAGAAAAGCGAGAAGGAGAAACTGCTACGGGAGAAAATACAGAAGACACTCTTTTGTAGGTTTTCGCTATTTTTGTACGTAACAAAGCAATGCGGTATTTAAATATTTCCTGCACTGCAGGAACAGTAGCACGAGAAAGTCTATAGTCCAGAATACGTACAGCTAAGTCCAAAGAAGACTCGAGAGCGAGGATGCCCGTTTTATCCTCACTCACTAATCTTTTAAATCTTTGAAGAACGCCTGCATTTCTGCAAACGTCATTCCTCTTACCGCATTTAGCTGGTCATCCTCTGGCTGGGCTTGCGTTGCCCGTGCTTGTGGTTGCCCACAACGAGGGCAGCGCGGCTTTGTGCACTCTCGTGCAATGTGGCCAAATAGTTGGCAATTGTAGCATTGGGGCCCTTTACCCCTTTGCTGGTTTGTTTCAGCGGCACCTATATCCATTGGGACACCACTCCCAGATGCGGCTGAAGACGAATAAGATTGGCCCTGGTAATATCGGGCAGAGCCTTGCCCTTGGAGGTTGATGAGGAAGAGTTCTTGGGCTCTTCCCATTGCACGAGCAGAAGCTGCGAGTCGGTCATACGTGTCCCGACGCATTCCCTGTATATAAATTTGCTCCAAGAGTTTCCTCTGGAGCGCGCGTTCGAGCAGGTCACGAGCGTACTCATCTCCACAACCCCCTTGGTTCTTGAGCGCCTCGAACTGCGCTAAGAAGTCGTCAACTCTCTGCCTCGGGCCCTGCCTAAGGCGGAGAAGTTGGGCACGTGCCCACTCGGCGTTGTTCCCGGGGAGAAAGAACCTCTCTATCTCCTCCGCGAAGTCATCCCAAGCGGGCCAGGCTGGCGGGGGCGGGAGCTGTCCGGCCGGGACGGGCGGGGCATTGGCGAGGGCCTGGGCTGCCGCCATGCAGCCGTCCAGACGTACCTGAGCCCACCGACCAGCTTTCGGGCCAGTGAGCTGGGAGAGAACTGCAGCGGTGACCTGGGCGTCATTTGCCCCTTCCATCGAGATCTGTAACCAAATCTTGATCTTGGACCACCACTCGTGGAACTTCTGAGGGGAGCCATCGTAACTCCCGGGATCCGCGACCACCTTCTTGCGCGGCGGCGGCGCAGGGTGAGGCTGTGCAGCCGCAAGGGCCGCGATATGTGCTTGGAGGTCAATTTGCCCCTGGATAAGCTGTCCGAGGAGCTGGTTAAGGTCTGCCATGAGGACCTAGTAGGGGTGGAGGCGGGAATAGGGGGTAGGTCTTTGTTTAACCGGTCGGAGACGGGAGGACCGGAACGTGCGGCGGCGAGCGAGCAGGAGGTCTGGCAGGGGCGGAACAGGAAGGGAACGGTGGAAGCCGAGGAGGACTTGAATTTCGAAGTCGCTGACAAGGCGACTGTAGGTGGCAACAGCGTTGGTGAACTGGAACTCCTCTTCGATTGCCGACTCCCTTTCCTGTACTTTGACAAGGGTATCAGGGCGGGGACCGTAGATGATCGCCAAGCGCTCCTGTTGCGCTTCGACGAGGTGACGAGGGAAGTGGTAAGGTATGGTGACTGCCGTAAGGGGTGACGTAGGAGTAAGGTTACTTGGGACTAGATCCCCACAGGTGTTCCACTAAACTAAGCGTAAGACTTTGTTTGCCTGTCGCGCTCGCCGGGTCAGGGCAGTGGCACAGCTATGCAAAGAACAAACGGCTAGTGGCTGCAGATCACGGTTCTACCTCTGCACGGACGCAGGAACTACTGAGTACGTATGTCTCAATTGCCTTGAGGCTGCGAACCTCTTTTGAACGGGCGCCGACCTTCAGTCACCAGGCACGACCCTGGGCTGGTGTACAGTACGTAAAGGTAACGGTGCTAAAACTTCCCAATGCTGAAGCACTACGGGAACGGCACTAAAGGCTGGCCGTGAACGAAACGGAAGGTGTGAAGATGAAGCTCCTTAACCCTGGAGTCCGGGTATAGTTTCCCTTTACTAGGCTGGGGAACAGCGCGTGGAAGAACAAGTAGATGGTTAGATTCGAGCTCAGGTGAGACAACCCTAGGCAAACACCAAGGATCCGACCACACGCTAAGACTCTGAGGAGATAGGACGCGAGTATCTAGAGCAAAGACCCAAGATGAGCTCGAATGGGGAGCCTCTGGGTGCTGGATTGCACGGTATATATACTACGATACACGAGGGCTATGCGAGGCTATCCACAAGGCTTCGTGCAGGCAGAAGGCTATGTAATGACATCACTGTGGAGCTAAGGCTATGCGTAATGATGTCAAGGGTGGCAGCGTGTACAGCACGAGGTACAGGTCTAGACTAGGTAGATAAGATAGGGGCTGTACACTAAGATAAGATAGACGCTATCTAATCGCAGATTAGATAAGATAAAAAGTCGGACCGTAACAGGGACAGATGTGGCTTTTTCCCTTGTGCAAGTAGGAGACTTGCTAGGATCAGACATAGGACCAAGGGGACAAGATAGGATGGAGGCCAGAGTTGGCTGGAGTTCAGGTGAACAAGATCAGATTAGGAGAGCATGGTGGGTAGTACAGAGTGGGGAGTATCTTAGTCAAGATTTGATCTAAGGAAACTACTAGGCCGGAGTATAGTAGTTTATATAGTAACGAGACTAGAGGTGAGTATATACGGTGACAAGTAAACACCTTAGTTGGGACAAGGGATGGAGCAGAAGCAGACAGGAAAATAAACCAGGTACAAGAAAATAAAGCAGGGACAGGAAAATAAACCGGAGCGGAAGCAGAAATGGGGAACTAGGATTACAGGGACGACAGAGCAGATGCAGGGACAAGTAGGTAAAGGGAACTAGGTTGGAAGAGGAAAAGTAAGGGTCAGAGGTGGACTTAACTAATGTTAAGTCCGGAGCGATGTCCAGGACCGGAGGAAGTGAGACCGGAGGAAGTGAGACTGGAGGAAGTGGGACCAGAGGAAGTGCAAGAGTGGAGGGAGTGCAAGAGCGGAAGGAGTGCACAGCTGGAGGAAGGGCAGAGTAGCCAGAGGAAGGTCTGGAATTGGACATGGAAATGTCCAAGGCCATTGGTGGACCTGACAGAGGGAGTGGAGTGGAACAGGAGCAGACCTGAGCAGGAGTTGGATGTACCAGCCAGAGTTGGGCTAGATCACAGACCAGACAAAGGGAGTGGCCGGAATAAAACTGGAGTAGCCACTAGTGGTAGGTACAGGTTCGACATGGCGCAGTTAGATTGCAGATGTGTCTTGAGGAAGACAGGGGTTAGTCCCGAGGTGGAGATGGACATAGTGACCAGAGTTGGGCTGGAGTGCAGCTATGGGGCTGGAGATGGCCGGACTAGATCTGGAGTTGCATCTATGCCTAAGGAGAGGTCAGGTGGGCCAGGGTTAGACTGGAGTTGTGACTGGGAAAAGTATGGATATGACAGTATCCCCCTCTTAGGGCCAAGCCCTCGAGGCTTCAGTGGGGATGCAACATATAGTGCAAGGTCTACCATTGGGACTAACAGAAGGACTAGGCTAAGGTCCGGGTGAACCATCAGTGAGTGATGATACTGGAGATGAGTCCAGGTCCAGGAAGTCCAAGGCAGAGCAAACAGGTGTCAAGGTCAGACAGTCAGGCAGGATGTCGGAGTAGACAGAGTGTCTCAGAGAAGCGACAGTATGTTGGAGAAGTGAGTCAGATGACTCAGGAGATGACATGGTGTATTTGGAGTTGAAAAGTGAGTCAGGAATCACAAGCAAGACAGCTGGAGATGTCACAGTGGACAAAGTGGAACTTCTGGAGAAAACACCAGGAGTCAGGACAAGGAGTCTGATGACACAGGAGGTCCGGAGTTTTGAGTTTCAAGCGGAGAACTGCGAGCAGGAGTCAAGGCAGGGAAGCAGATGGCTCTGGAGATGATACAAGAAGTCCAGAGTTTTTTAGATATGGACTGGAGATGACCAGGAGTTAGAACAGACTGTCAGATGGTGCATAGAGACATGCAATGTCCCAAAGTCCAGATGCGAGCCAGATGTCGCAACCGGAGATGCTAAAACTGACCAGGAGTTGACCAGTAAGTTCAGAGCTGGGCTGGAGTTGGCCACAAGGGCCGGAGAGACCAGAAATGGTCCGGAAACAGATTAGTGCGACTGAGGGAAGCACAGATTAAAAGCACAGATGAGTAGAATAAGCTCAAGGAGCAAAATGTGGGTGGCTGTAAAGCCAGAGTGACCAGAAGGTCAGGAACAGGGAATGTCCAAGCTAAGAGAACCAGTGGCCGGAGAGTGGCCTTAGGGTGACCCTAGAGGTTACTGACAAGAAGGGAAAGTGGTCCGACGATTTCCGGGCAAGTACTCAGCTTTCCTGTGGAAACAGTCCGGAGTTTTGAGTACAAAGTAGTACAGTTGACTGGAGAAAGCATAAAGTTGATCTGGAAGTAGTAGGATCAGTTGGGTGAGAGCCTAGATGGGTTGGGAGTCCACAAGTGTCAGCAACAAGAGAGAGGTTCGAAGGTTGAGGTTCTGGGTGTGCAGATGAGAGCCAGAGTTGGAGTGCAAGTACTGCCAAGTGACCGGAAGTCTGCTAGTAGGGCTGGACAAGGATGGGACAGTTGGTACAAAGGTAGTCAGCAGATACAAGCAGGCTAGCATAGAGGACATGGTTTTGGTGAGTCAGCGCAGAGCTGTCTTGGCCAGGTTGCTGAAGGTTGACACAGCTGGAGAGAGCCTCCAAGTTAGATAGAGACCAGAGATTGGGTCAGGAGTTCCGGACTGGCCGGAGAAGCAGTCAGAAAGGTGAGTCAGCATGACACTGTCTCAGTCAAGAGGGTTGGTACAGGACCAGGAGTTCTGAACTGGTTGGAGACACAGTCGGAAGAGTGAGTCAGCATGAAGCTGTCTCAGACAGGAGTGTTGGTGCGATGTGTGCCTAAGTGATGGAAGAGGTCAGAACAACCAACAACCAACACCAAATGACAGCAATATGTGAGTGGTGGTCTTCCTTTGTGTATCTGGTATTTAATCTCCTCAGGGGGATGTGCTGCACACCTTCAGGCAGGATGCAGGAGGGAAGGGAAGGGCTTCTGATGGGAATGGAATGCGACTTGGGATGGTATTGACTCCTCTTCAGCCTACCACAGTGGTTAGGAAGAGTCCTGGGATAGAAGAGTGATGATAGATTGATGATAGGGGTGATACAGCAGTGATGGGACAACAGGGAAGCAAGGGGACAGTTCCTGCTTCAAGAATGCGATGGACAGTGATGGGATGGAGTGGACAGAGATGCTAGACTGTGCTTGAGCCTAGAGAAATGATCAGATACAAGATATATCTGATAAACAGCAATATAGGAGCTTTAGGCCAGCACTGGGTGACCTACAAGTCCAAAGACAAAGAGGGAGCTTATAGACAGTGAGGGAGAGTGAATGTGGTCACTTTATTGAGGGGGAAGCAGACACTTCCTTGCAGCCTTTGGCTGCTGGTTTATAGGCAGGAGGGGCTGTGGCCCTGTAAGCACAAATGACTAAGTGCTTGGTAAGAAATTGGTAAGCGATTGATAAGCAGTGTAATCAGGCTGAGTCATCAATGGGGAGAGCCTGAACAAGCTACTGAGCCAAGGGAAAGAGCAAAAACATAGGTAAAAAGGGGTGCATAACCAAGAATATGGAAAGATCATTGCATGGGGCCCAAAAGAGAGGGGGGGAAAGCATGGGATGAGTAGATTGAAGCTAAATGAGCATATGCGATGACATAATGCATATGAATCATAGGGGCATGAGTCATGAATTGATAAGCAGCATGATAAGCATGATTTGAAGGATGATTGGTAAGTGATTGGTAAGGGGAGTAATGGGGATTAGTAATGCCAAGAGGGGATGAATAATGCGCAGCAGAGTGAGTCAGAGTGAGCCAGAGTGACTCTGTGTGACTCAGACAGAAGGGAAGCACAACCTGTGATTGATTGAACTTTAGATCTGGAGATGAGCTTCTGAAGCAGTGCCACTGATGGGAGTGGCTGGGGGATAATAAAAGAATTGATCCGACCAGAAGAGCAGTGTCAGGTGGCCTGGAATGACAAGTAGAGTCACAGCTGGTCACAGAGTGTCACAAATCCCTTGGATTGAGCTTCTGTAGAGCAAAAACACGAAATTTGGTGCTCCCAAAGTGCAGTCTTCCCTTGAGCAGTAAGGGGAAGGTTCTGTACTCTATTAGGGCTCCTAAGAAGGGTTCTAGAGCACTGTTTCATTTGTGTTTGTTGCGGGATAGCAGGGAAGTGAAACGTGAATAGCAGATTCAACATGTCCAGGGAAGCGAGATGAATGATAGAGGGAGATGGATGTGACAGGACTCTGGGATGAAAGGATCATATGCAGAGGACTCAGGAGACACAGAGACAACCAGGTATGAATTTTCAAATCTAATGATAGACTTGAGATGACCAAAGTACAGTGACTCCACACTGCCAAACACATAGAAAATGACACTAAGCTTTGGTGGAGTTGTAAATATTACATGCTCTTGGCTACAATATTGCTCTCTAAGTCATGTGATTTCGTTCACACAGTCCAGAGATATGGGCATTTTAAAACAGCAAGTCCATGAAAAGGGTTTTTTCACTTTTGAATTGGTAACTAGGATCTCATTCAAAACAGTCTATAATTGCTATTGTTTGTTGATACAAACAAAGATACACATGTAACCAATATGTCTGAGCTTAAAAAAGTTCACAAACTTCTTTGTTTTCAACCACTATCATGGTCAGATCCCTCTCTCTTACTCAACAAAACACCATTCTCTCTTTGCTTGACTCTGGCAATTCTGGTGAAGCTATTGCCAAGCAAGTAGGTGTCAGCCCCTCTACTGTATCCAAACTTCACTCTAAGAAGCATTCTACCCTTCCTAAGGCCATTGGAGGGCATCCTTCCAAGCTTTCTTCTACCAATATTCAGTATCAGATGGATTGAGACCATAATGCTTCAATGTTTGTTGGAGCTAATCCTTCAAAATCTGAAGGTAAAGGACCCCATCCATCTTACCATCCATCTGGATAGTATAGCCAACACCCTCCCAAGTCATGCAATCTCACATCATCAAGGAACCACCTCCAAACTTCAGAATTCCCTGTACCAGCCTATTATTGAGCACCTCACCTGCCTTTTGCCAAGCTCACTTGTGTCCATCTGACCCTAGGTGATTGATTTTGATTTCATCAGACCATACAACCCTCTTCCAGTTGTCTATAGTCCAGTCCTTGTAGGTATAAGCAAAATTGAAGTGATCAATAGGGCATTTGGTCTTGACTACAGCCTTTATACCAGATTTCTGCAAGTGAAGATGAACAGTATTGGCAGAGGGAGGCTTGTCAAAGATATTGGAAAGGGCTTTGGTGGCTTGAACTGCATTTTCAGCCTTGCCAGAGGTGATAAGATGTTGAGCATGGCAAATATTGGCAAGAGAAAGCTTGGAAGAATGCCCTCCAATGGCCTTAGGAAGGGCAGAACACTTCTTAGCAAGGTTTAGATACAGTAAAGGGGCTGACACCTACTTGCTTGGCAATAGCTTCACCAGAATTGCCAGAGTCAAGCAAAGAGAGAATGGTGTTTTGTTGAGTAAGAGAGAGGGATCTGACCATGATAGTGGTTGAAAACAAAGAAGTTTGTGAACTTTTTTAAGCTCAGACATATTGGTTACATGTGTATCTTTGTTTGTATCAACAAACAATAGCAATTATAGACTGTTTTGAATGAGATCCTAGTTACCAATTCAAAAGTGAAAAAACCCTTTCCATGGACTTGCTGTTTTAAAATGCCCATATCTCTGGACTGTGTGAATGAAATCACATGACTTAGAGAGCAATATTGTAGCCAAGAGCATGTAATATTTACAACTCCACCAAAGCTTAGTGTCATTTTCTATGTGTTTGGCAGTGTGCTTCGCACACTGCCATTAGGGTTAGTTATGGAAAGGGTTTTTGGAGTCACTGTACATGTGCAACGCAGGACTGACGAGGAGAATGCGCTGACTGAGAACGAGAGGGACTGGGGGAGCAGTCTGGGAAGATATGTACCAGACAGTACACAGGAGCTCAGGGAGAGGCTGTCCCAAGAGCAGGACATAGTTGAGGTCTGCTGCAATAGCGGAGAAACGTTCCAGAGAAAATGTGGACTCCATAGTGAGTGATGAAGTGGGTGTCTGGATTGCAGGTGGAATATCTCCATGGGAAATAAACAGATTTACGTCGGAACTTGACAGGCAGATAGACCACCGTCTAGGCTCCATGATGGTATGGTCACATGATTGATAGCTTGAAAAACGGTGGAGCTATTCAAAATATCGGAATGCCGGCACTGGGCACCTAAATTTGACATTTGGGCACTAAAAATGATTCTTCCTTTTCTCCTTCGTTTCTCTATCATTTCTTCTGCTTCTTTGGTTGTTCTGGTATGGGAGTTGGACTGCAGTAGGTTGCATTCCTCTCTCATACTGAAATGATCATCAATCCTTAGATTCTTCTGCTTCTTGGCAGTTCTTGTGCAATAGATGACTGTCAGTGTTGGCATTCATCTCTCACATCAGGATAGTCATTCTCGTGCAATAGATGGCTACAACGAGCTTGAATTCATTCTTTGCATAAGGATAGTCTTGACTTTGCATGATATGGATAGCAAGGGCTGTCTGTATCCCTCAAGTTGGGACAATCTTTCAACAGATCTTGGTTCATTCTTCGCATTAATTTCATTGGCTAACTTTCTCCATATCCACAGTATCAAACATGTTTGGTGCATGACAGTGAAGCCAAACAAGCTAGCTAGTAGCAGGAAACAGGTATGGGGTTCCGGACTGGCCAGAGATGCGACCAGAAAGGTCAGATACAGACTATGATAAAGATAAAACATGACCAGAGGTTCCGGGGTGAAGCCCTTATCCCCTTCTTTGGGTAGATGTCCCATAGTCTACCCTCAGGGTAATGGGGTCAAAGCATCAGATGGTGGGGTCTGAGAGCAGGTAGTGCAGATGCACCAAAGTGATACTTGGGGCTAGCAAGCACAAAGTGGGTTAGGCAGAACAGCAGAGGATGGTGCTGTGGAGTGAGTAAAATCCAGAGTTTTGACAAAGAGATCCAGAGCAGAATAGCACAAAGTGCAGTTGTCCAGGTGGACAACAACTGGAGTTACTCGGAGTAGTCAGGGATGGTGATGAGAGAGGTAGCCTGTTACGACCATGTCCAACTCCGGGTCCTATCCGGTCACTCCGGTCACTTCGCAGCTTTACAGCTCAACTCCGGTCGCCCACCAGTTACTCCGGTCGCGCTCACGCAGATAACCTTCCGTTAAGCACGACCCTTGGTCTATGCTCTATTCGTTCGTTACCACACCTCGCCGTCAACCCTGCTTGGTCGTGAGTTCTCCGTGTACTTGTTATATCTCCTGCCTTGTATTATTTTCACCGGACCTGATTTATTTTACCCGGACCTGACTTTATTTTCATCGGACCTGACCTAGTACTTTCTCCGGTTATCCCTTGTCCGCCCTTTGGGCTGTTTACTTGTCACCGTAAATACTCGACCCTAGTTCTCCGTAGTATAAGTACCCTGTACTCCGTCCTGTATACCTCAGTCTGAAATCAACCATAGTCTCTACTCCTGATCTTGCCCGTCTCCGTCTCTGTCTCCGTCTCCCCTTCTTGACCGGAACCTACGCAAGGGATCAACGCTCGTTGTCCTTAGTCGTTGAATCCAAGCGGTCACCAACTCCGGCCGGACTAATCTCTCGTCCAGCCCTCTGCCCTCTTCCTTCATCTGCGCTCGTCCGGACTTGACCGGACCCCCTACCGGAGTAGACCCGGACTTGACAGTATTTCAGACTCACACTTGTGTGGGTTCACTGTTCCATACCCCGTACACAAACTAGCTTCTATTTCTTATGACTATGACTACGCGCTCTCGTGCTCGTACCGCTGCAACACTTGCTGAAGAAGCAGGTGCAGTAGACGACCTCCACCTCTCTGCTGCTCAACAAGCCCTGTCTAACCGCAGGCAACCTCCGGCTTCTGTAAGCCAATTTAGGAGCTTCACAGCTCGAAGCCCAGTAGTGTCGATGACTCCGCGTCGCGACGCTGCGTCTCAGAGCCTTCGTGGTTCTGCAGACCCTGGTCACCGAGGATCCGTTCCCGATGACGGCTTCCCCTACCATCGCGACTCCACTCCGGAGCGTCGCGAACCCGGTCGATTCCAATGGTTCGGCCCTGAGGATGGTCCCGGAGATGATCCGGACGACCCCGGAGATGGCGACAACGACAACAACGACAACGACGAGTTTGTCGACACCCCGGAAGAGCTAGACCCTGGTCTAGCTGTTTTCCACAATCTAGCCATCGCCGTCAATCGCCTCTCCCGCTCTTCCCGCCGGACCAACGAGTCCTCCTCCTCCCGTGCCAAAGTCCGTGAACCGGACACCTTCGACGGTACGGACCCCAAAAAGCTCAGGACCTTCTTGGTCCAGTGCGAACTCTGCTTCCAGGATCGAGCCAAGGCATTCCGCCTTGACAGGGCAAAGGTAACTTTCGCCCAGTCATATCTAAAAGGGATGACCTTAGAATGGTTCGAACCGGACCTCCTGAACTCCGGCGATCCGGCTGACCGTCCGCGCTGGATGGATAGCTGGGTCCATTTCGTCACCGAACTACAGAGTACGTTCGGACCTCACGACCCCATTGCCGATGCCGAGCACCAGCTCGAACACCTCCGGATGAAGGACGCACACCGCGTTACGCGGTATATTGTGGACTTCAACCGACTCGCCTCCCAGGTCCAGGACTACGGAGATGGCGCGCTCCGCCGCCTGTTCTACTCCGGACTTCCGGATCGTCTGAAAGACGAGATTGCTCGAGTTGGCAAGCCCCTGACTCTCCATGGACTCCGGGCACTATGCCAGGAGATCGATGCGCGCTACTGGGAGCGCAAAGACGAGATTGCTCGTACCACAAAGAGTCAGTCCACCTCGTCCCCAGCTAAGACCTCCGACTCCGGAGGCAACTCACCCAAGTCCGGCAAGGAGAAGTCCAAGTCCGGCAACACCTCTAGCTCCGCCACTGCTGGGTCGTCCAAAACGACCAGCAACCCATCCTCCTCCGGTTCCACCAGACCGGACCTCACCAACAAGCTTGGTAAGGATGGAAAGCTCACCGCCGATGAGCGAAAGCGGCGACTAGACAACAACCTCTGCATGTTCTGCGGAGGTACCGGTCATTTTGCGGACAACTGTCCCAAAAAGACCAAAAAGGCCAAAGCTCGCGCTGCGGCCATCACTGCGGAGTCCGGTAAGACGGACTCTACTAACTCGGGTGCCAACTCCGAGTCAAAAAAAGAGTAAGCAGCTCCCGGCCCTCCGCACAACCGGTGAGCTGCGTTGACTCCGGAAGTGCACCCAAGGAGGCTCGCCTCAACGCGTCCGCTCTTTATGACCCTAATTCCCTTATGCCATATGTTATCCTCTTATCATTTGACTTACCTAAAACCCGCGCACTTGTGGACTCCGGGTCCACGCATTGCTTTGTAGATGTACAATTCGCGCACAAAAACAATATCTCCACTTACTCCGTTCCTCCGATTACTCTCCGGCTCTTTGACGGTACATCAAACTTTGTAATCACTCAAGCTGTCGATATATCAGTGAAATTCCCCGCATCCGGTGATGTCACCCCTATGACCTTTTACCTCGCTCCGTTAGACTCTGACTGCTCGATTGTCCTTGGACATAACTGGCTCACCCGCTACAATCCGTTGATTGATTGGGTACTGAGCAGTTTAACATTCCGGACTCCTGCAGAAAGTTTGCTAGCGCCCCCGTCGACTCCCTCTCCGGTTCTGTCCGGTAACCCTGTCTCTGGCCTCTCCGGCCAATCTGACCCCAGCCTCGTGCCATCTGTCGACACTCCGGTTTGCACCCCTCCGCACATCTCTCTGATAAATGCAGCCGCATTCGTGCGTGCGTGCAAGTTAGAGGGATCCACCAAATACCAACTTCAGCTGCGTCCTTCTGACACAGCAAAGGCTCGTTCTTCCTCCGCCTCTACTCCGCCGGACTTGGACGTCGTCCCTCCGGAGTATCGCGATTATGCGGATGTGTTCAGCAAGGCGAAGGCCTCTGAACTCCCCCCGCATCGCGACTACGACTTGAAGATCGACCTTGAAGAAGGTACCTCCCCTCCTCTGGGAACCCTCTACTCACTGTCTCCGGTTGAGCTCTCCGCTCTCCGGACTTTCATCGACGAGAATCTTAATACAGGTTTCATCCGTCCTACCGCCTCCTCCCACGCTGCTCCGGTCCTCTTCGTAAAGAAGAAGGATGGCTCACTTCGCCTCTGCGTTGACTTCCGAGGCCTTAACAAAATTACCAAAAAGGATCGCTATCCACTCCCTCTTATCTCTGACCTTTTGGACTCTCCCAGCCGTGCCAAAATCTATTCCAAGATCGACCTCCGGCATGCCTACCACCTCGTCCGGATTGCTCCGGGCGATGAATGGAAGACCGCCTTCCGCACGCGCTATGGGTCTTACGAGTGGTTAGTAATGCCCTTTGGCCTCACTAACGCCCCTGCAGCATTCCAGCGCTTTGTCAACACGATCTTTGCTGACATGCTGGATGTCTGCGTCGTCGTATACCTCGACGACATCCTCATCTACTCCGAGGATATGGAGTCCCACCAGCAGCACGTCCGGGAAGTTCTCCGCCGACTCCGGTTGCATGGCCTCTTCGCCAAACCGGAGAAATGTGAGTTCCACTCGGACTCGGTAGAGTACCTTGGCTATCGCCTCTCTCCGGACGGTTTGACTATGTCTCCGGACAAGATCCAAACCATCTCCGACTGGCCTGAACCTCGAAAGGTAAAGGACATCCAGTCCTTCTTGGGCTTTGCCAATTTCTACCGCCGGTTCATATTCAACTACTCGGACATCGTGGTCCCTCTTACCCGGCTCACCCGGAAAGACGCTCCTTGGAACTTCTCTGAGGACTGTCGACGTTCCTTCAATGCTCTCAAGCATGCCTTCACCACTGCACCCATCCTCACCCACTTCATTCTGGATACCCCTATCATCGTGGAAACTGACGCCTCCAACTACACTGTCGCTGGCATCTTGTCTATCACCTGTGCTGACAGAGAGATTCATCCGGTCACATACTACTCCCGGACTTTGACTGCCCCGGAGTTGAACTACAACACCCATGATAAGGAGTTGCTTGCTATCTTTGAAGCATTCCGGAACTGGCACCATTACCTCGAAGGCTCCACCTCTCCTATTGACGTTGTCACGGACCACAAAAACCTCAAGTACTTCTCCACTTCAAAAGTACTGTCCCACCGGCAAGCCCAGTGGTCTGAATTTCTCTCTCAATTTAATCTTGTCATTCGTTTCCGTCCCGGAAAACTTGGTGCCAAGCCGGACGCTCTCACTAGACGATGGGACGTCTACCCCAAAGAGGGGGATAGTGGCTACGCCCGGGTTAACCCCCAAAATCTTAGGCCGGTGTTCACTCAAGAACAGCTCTCTAATTCACTTCGCGCTACCTATCTAGAGTTCCTGGTCCTCCGTGCAGTCGCAATCATGGACGTAGAAACACTCCATAGCGACATCCTCTCTGCACTACCCTCTGATCCCATTGCCCAGATCCACCTCGCAGATCCACCGGACTCTTGTTGGTCCACCGATGAGGCTGGATTCCTTCGACTAGATGGTCGCATATACGTACCGAACTTGGATGACCTCCGTCTCCGGGTACTCTGGTATCAACACGATCACCCACTTGCTGGTCACTTTGGGCAAAACCGGACTCTAGAGCTAATCCAGCGTGAGTATACTTGGCCTGGTCTCCGGACCTTCGTCAAGGATTACGTCCGGTCCTGTACCTCCTGTGCAAGAGCTAAGACACCGCGCCATAGACCCTACGGACTGCTGAAACAGCTCCCAGTACCGGAGAAGCCTTGGAACTCCATCTCAATGGACTTCATAGAGCAACTCCCTGCATCTACCGGCTTCACAGCCATCCTGGTCGTAGTAGATAGGCTTTCTAAACAAGCCATTTTCATCCCTACTCATGACACCATCACTAGCCCGGAGCTCGCAAAGCTCTTTTTACTCCATGTGTTCTCCAAGCACGGTGTCCCCGCCCACGTCACCTCAGATCGCGGTACAGAGTTTGTCTCTCACTTCTTCCAGTCACTCGGAAAGGCCCTCGACATGCGCCTCCACTTCACCTCCGGTTACCACCCGGAGGGCGATGGCCAGACTGAGCGCTCCAACCAGACTCTCGAACAGTACCTCCGGATCTACTGCAACTACCAGCAGGACAACTGGGCGGACCTACTCCCATTGGCGGAGTTCGCATACAACAATGCACCTAGTGCTACTACCGGAGTTTCACCCTTCTTTGCCAACAAAGGTTACCACCCTAACATCTCCGTTTACCCAAGAACGAGATATGACCTCTGCACGGGCTCGTGATTACGCAGTCGACCTCGAGTCGCTGCACCAATACCTTCGAGAAGAAATGGCCAACGCGCAACTTCGCTACCAAGGTCCAGCTGATGCCAAACGTACTCCGGCACCGGACTTCAAGGTTGGCGACCAAGTATATGTGAAAGCCAAATACTTCCAGTCTACTCGACCATCCAAAAAGCTATCAGAGAAGAACCTGGGGCCCTACACTATCATCGCGCAAGTAGGCTCCCTCTCTTTTACGCTCCGTCTTCCAGATTCCATGCGCGCAGTTCACCCCGTCTTCCATGTCTCCCAACTCGAACCGGCCATACCTAATACCATACCAGACCGGCTGCAACCTCCTCCGCCACCGGTCGAAGTAGATGGTGAACCGGAGTTCGAGATCTCTGAGATCCTCGACTCCAAGGTTGACCGTCGACGCAGAACGTGCAAGTTGCTTTACTTGGTACGTTGGTCCGGTTACGAAGGAACTGACGAAGAAACGTCATGGCTACTCGCCACGGAACTAGGCAACGCTACGGAACTGTTAGAAGATTATCATGTCCGGTACCCGGACAAACCCGGACCACTCGCGTCTATGTAGTAATACTCTCGCTCTCTGTTTCTTTTATCCGTCTCTCTTATCTGTTTCACTCTCTGTTTCACTTCATCTTGTAATATCACTCACTAAACTCAGATCACTTTTCTTTATAAACAAAAAAAAAGTCAAACTAATTACACTTTCTATTTACAAAGTCCGGACCGGACCACTTACTCCGGAACAGCGCCGCCAGGGTTCTCCTGCTCCTCTTGGAGCCCCTGGACCTCCTGTTCGACCTCCTCCGGGTCGACCTCCGGCTCGCTGTCCTCCGACTCCTCGTCCTCGTCCCAAGGCGCCGTAAAGAAACGGCATTCCTCGAGGAATGTCTCGAGGCCGGCCGTCAGCCGCTCATTTCCTTTGGCCACCGAGCGGGTGGCATCCGCGACCTGGCGCATCTGCCCGGTCATCTCCTCCACCGCTCCGGTCAACTTGTCCAGCCGCTCCAGGAACGGCCCAGGGTCAAACCCGGGCCGTTTCCCAGACGGTCCCGGTACTTCGACGATGTCGTCGTCGTCGACGACCTTCGCAACCGTCTTCTTCTTTTTCCGCTTCTCCCCTCCTCGCGGCGACGTTGCGACCTCCTTCGCCTTGCCCTTCCCTTTGTCCTCTACCGGACCCGGACCTCCTACCTCCGGCCACTCGCACCGCTCCTTGAGCCCGGCGCACTTCATGCACGCGCGCTGCTTGGGCCTTTCCGGGTCTCGTTCGCACTTGGCCTTGTGCTTGGCACAACGAACGCACCTGCCAGGAAATTAATGAAAAATCGTAGAAGAAGATAAAAAACTGCTTACCGGGCTTCCTCACTCCGGTCACCACTCGGACCTGCCTCCGGCTCCTCCCTCATCCTCTTCTTCGACGCCTCCTGCGCCATCGCTCTCTGCCTCGCTGCGACCTCTGCAGCCCTTCACTGCACCTCCGCCCTGTCCTTCTCCGCTTGCTCACGCGCCTGGCGCTCCGCCTCCTCTCTTGCCTTCTGCTCCGCCTCCGCCTTAGCGCGCTCCGCCTCCTCGCGAGCCCTTGCCTCCGCCTCTTCGCGCGCTCGCCTCTCCGCCTCTTCCTTACGCTGCTTCTCCTCCCTCTTCACTTGCTTGCGACGACGACGTTCCTTCGCCTTAGCGTCGAGGACGTCGGACTCGTCCTCGCTACCGGACTGAAGCTCCGGTGTTGGGGCCTTCGTCCAATCCCTGGACTCGGTGGCAGCAGAGGCGATGGGGCTGGTGGACTTAGCAGTGTTCGACATGTTTTGATCGATGGCAGGAAACTGGGGGTAAGAGGCCAAACCGGTCTGATCTTTATAGGTCCAAATTTCGTACCCAGACAATCACTCCGGACTCCGCATTGTTCTAGGCGACCACACGACAGCCTCATTGGGGCCTCATGGGTTCGGCCCCTAAAAGGGGGATACTGTTACGACCATGTCCAACTCCAGGTCCTATCCGGTCACTCCGGTCACTTCGCAGCTTTACAGCTCAACTCCGGTCGCCCACCAGTTACTCCGGTCGTGCTCATGCAGATAACCTTCCGTTAAGCACGACCCTTGGTCTATGCTCTATTCGTTCGTTACCACACCTCGCCGTCAACCCTGCTTGGTCGTGAGTTCTCCGTGTACTTGTTATATCTCCTGCCTTGTATTATTTTCACCGGACCTGATTTATTTTACCCGGACCTGACTTTATTTTCATCGGACCTGACCTAGTACTTTCTCCGGTTATCCCTTGTCCGCCCTTTGGGCTGTTTACTTGTCACCGTATATACTCGACCCTAGTTCTCCGTAGTAGAAGTACCCTGTACTCCGTCCTGTGTACCTCAGTCTGAAATCAACCATAGTCACTACTCCTGTCTTGCCTGTCTCCGTCTCTGTCTCCGTCTCCTATCCCTTGACCGGAACCTACGCAAGGGATCAACGCTCGTTGTCCTTAGTCGTTGAATCCAAGCAGTCACCAACTCCGGCCGGACTAATCTCTCGTCCAGCCCTCTGCCCTCTTCCTTCGTCCGCGCTCGTCCGGACTTGACCGGACCCCCTACCGGAGTAGACCCGGACTTGACATAGCCTAGGTATATGGAGACAAGAGAGTAGCGAATGGAAGGGTGAGTCCAAGTTGGTGAAACGGAAGACAAGGTCTTGGGTGGTAGCAGTGTCATGCACCAAACAGGTTTGGTACAGTGAACTTGGAAGATAACACCTATATCAAATGATCCTTATGCGAAGGATAAGCACGATGGACCCTCATCATAGCCATCTATCACACAAGAAGACTATCCTGATGCGAGAGATGAATGCCAATGCAGACAGTCATCTATCACACAAGAGCTGCCAAGAAGCAGAAGAAACTGAAGGAATAACATCAATTGTGGTATGAGAAAGGAATGCACACATCTGCAGTCCAACTTCCATACCAAAACAATCAAAGAAGCCGAAGAATTGATGGAGAAACAAAGGAGAAAGAGAAGAAATGGTTTTTAGCGCCCAAATGTCATTTTTAGGCGCCCAGTGCTGGCATTCCAATATTTTGAATAGCTCCATCGTTTCTGAAGCTATCAGGCACATGACTATACCGTCAGAGAGCCTAGAACGTGGTCTATCTGCCTGTCAAGTTCCGATGCAAATCTGTTCATTTTCCACAGAGATATTCCCCCCACAATCCAGACATTCACTTCATCGCTCACTATGGGGTCCGTATTTTCTCTGGATCATTTCTCCACTATTGCTGCAGATCTCCACTATGTCCTGCTCTTAGGACAGCCTCTCCCAGAGTTCCCATGCACTGCCTGGCACATATCTTCCCAGCCTGCTCCCTCAGTCCCTCTTGTTCTCGGTCAGTATGTTCTCCTCGTCAGTCCTGCGTTAAGGACGTACTTTGGTCATCTTAGGTCTATTTTCAAGCTTGAGAAGTCTTCTCTGGTCGTCTCTGTGTCCCCTGAGCCCTCAGCCTATGGTCCCTTCCTCCCAGATACTTGCCATGTCCATCTTCCTCTGTCATTCATCTCGCTTCCCTGGATGCATTGAATTCAATACTCTATCCACTTCCCCACTTTCAGACGATGTCCCCCAGCACCATGACAGTTATGCCCCCACTTTATAGTGCTATTAGGAAGAAGAACCCTCTCTCATTCTTTCCCAGAAGAGAGCTCGTCAAGGGAGCCCATGGTTGCACTTCAGCAGCGCTAGAACACATGCACTATACCTTAGTGTATGGTGACCCCCCAAAAGACCTCTGGACCCCTGGTACCCTTCTTGTGGCTGTTTTGTCTTGCATCAATCCCCCTGTTTATCTCAGATCTTCCCCATTGTTGTCCCATCAAATTCCTGATGGTACACAGCCCCCCATCAAACTTCTTAGGCTGTGCATCAATGACTTCTTTTGCTGTGCAGTGACTCATCCCTTGCTTACTGATGCTCTCTTGTCATCAGTATTACTCTATCCCTTTCGCATTTTTGGTATATTACTCAGCTGATGACTCACTCCCTTACCAATCAATCTTGTCATGCAGCTTACTCATTCCTTTACTCAGCAGCTTATTCATGCTTCCTATGCTTACTCATTCCTGCTTATCCCTTGCTTACTGATTGCTTACAAACCCCTTACAAAGCTCTTACCAATCCCTTACCAATCCTTGACAAATTCTGCTTACTCCCTTCTCTTTTTGTACTTTAATGCTGTGCCCCTCCATGTATTTAACCCCTGGACTCAGCCCAGTGAAAAAAAGACCCAATTGTACGAAATTATCCCTCTCTCAGACTCTCTCAGTCAGTATCCCCTCAGCTCTTTGAGTCTTGTAAGCTTCAGTGAAGGTCTAAAGGCTCTGATATCTCAAGTTTATTCAATCCATTCAAGTCCAAGTATTTCTCTAGGCTCAAGCAGAGTTTAGCCAGTCAATCCTTCATCTCTCATTGCTTCTGGACGTCAGGAGCCCCCTTGTCCCCTTCCTGCACCAATCTCTAGGTGTAGTATCACTGTTTCAGCCTCAGTCAACCCAATCCCCACTTTGACACTTCCTAGATTTTAGGAAGAGTCCAGACCCCTATCCCCTTCGTCTTCTATTACTCCTGTACCCCAGGAGTATCCTGCATCACTGTCTGCATCACCCTGTTGGTGTAGATCCCTTTTCCCCCTTCTCAGCATATTCTCTCTGGACACCACGGAGGTAAACCACCACTCGCACATTTTTGTAGTCCTTTGTTGGTGTTGTGTTTGGGTTATTACTCTGACCCAAATCCACACTTTGAATCACAGTGGGTGGTTTCTGAGCAGAGGTGGTTCCTTCCAATCAAGGAAGAACCAGAGTTGCTTTCAGAGTTAGATTGCAGTCATGGGGGTTAGCCATCGCAAGCTGGATAGAAGCAGGTGGGTTTGCCTGGAGTTACCAGGAGTTCAACTGGCTAGTCGACAAGGGGTCAGAGAGAGCAGGAGGTGGAAGTAAATTCCGAAGTTTTGGAAACTAGGTTCCCAGGGGTGGCGTCAGGGGCTTGGCAAACACTGCAAGGTATTCGGCGGTAATACAAACTAATACCTAATTGATCAACAGATCCTTGTAGGTGGTATGTTATGTTTCAACATTACTCCTATTAGTAGTTTCCGAGCAAGGGTTGTGCATGGAGGCACAGATTTGTGCATATAGCACCAGATTGCACTGGAGGTGTGGATTGTGCAAAAGAGCACGAAGGTTTGTGTGCAGAGACACAGAGGTGTGCACAGGGGCATGGAGAGAGTTTGTGCAACAATGCCAGAGGAGTGGAGATGACCGGAGTTGACAATTTCAGAAAGGACAGACTCGGAGGTTGACAAGATAGTCGGAGACAGGTAAAAGGGGTCAGAAAGACAGACTGGATGGCAGGAGTTCCGGAAATAGGGGTTTCCGATGGGTAACAGCAAAGCCTGTTAGTCCGGGTAGGTGGAGAAAGTCCAGAGATACCAAAGCGATCAGGTGGAGATGTGACCGGAGTTAGCACACAGGGCACAGGAGGTGACTGGAGTTGGTGTGCAGCCACAGAAGATGACTGGAGTTAGTGTACTGGGCACAGCAGGCAACTGGAGTTAGCACACAGGGCACAGGAGATGACTGGAGTTAGTGTGCAACCACAGGAGTTGACCGGAGTTAGTGCACAGCCACAGGAGATGACAAGCATTGGTGCACTGGGCACAGAAGGTAACTAGTAAAGGTAGTACACAGGTCACAGGAGGTGACTGAAGTTAGTGCACAACCAGGAGTTGACTGGAGTTAGTGCGCAGCCACAAGGAGTGACCTTTTCACTAGAGGGAGCCCAAGCGAACAGTAGGGTGACCGGAGTTTTGAGCTAAAACATTGGAGTTGGTTATAGAGTTTACCCATCTGTTTGCAATGTAGCTCAACACCCCTTGCTTGTACTCTTGGCAAGCTGTCATTATTGATTCACCTCATGAGGTACAATGCAATTTGTGAGCTGGTAGCTAGAGATGGGGGTTGCAAATGGCAAGAAATCATCCAAGAAATTCCTAACTCCTTGGTTCTCCACCCAGTTAAATGGCAGGCCACAAGAAGCTGTGATGTTAGCAATGTGACACTCAAATCATTCCTGATGAGCATCTGACCACTGCTAAGAAACAATAGGACTGGCAGGTGGAGGGGTCCCAGATGGAAGATGCTGAGATGAAACTCGCCTATGCTTCAAGACAGGAAGAGGAAGGCTATCTGCTCCTGGGGTACCAGAGTGAGAAGGAGGGGCACTAGATGGCAAAAGAACAGAACTTGGTATAGGACTCACAGGGCCAGGAAATGGTGATGGAGAATATGAAAACCCACCCAGGGGCATTAGTCTAGGGTCAATGACTGGTGTCAATGATGCTGTAGACATAGTGCCTGGGGGAGAAATCTGGATCAATGATGGAAATTGAACAAGAGATCCAGTGGCAAGTGCCTGTGCAGAAGGGGGAACAAAGACATGAGTTGTCACAATTGGATGAAGAGGGGGTGCAGCTGCAGGCTGTAAATGAGAGCTAGCCACACTAGTAGTATTGGCACCCTGAATCCACCTGTGGTCAATAACCTGCTGTTCTGCCTGACAATGAATCTCATCAGGCTGATGGTCATAGTTCTTGAGATGCAGAACCATTGTATCTGAGCATCCCTGCAGCCAGGGACATCTTGGATCTTTGCTATAGCTCATGCCATAGCCCCACACTGCAATAGATCAAATATTTGAGATAAAATACATTAGCTTTGTCATTAAGTTTTAAAAAGATGGTACAAACTCCACTCTATAATCTACTCTTGGGTCTGTACAACGCTAATTCTACCTTGTTGATGTGTCATGCAGTCTTCCTGCTGTTCAAAGATGATCCAAGCAATCTTGCATTGCTTGCACATGACTTTACTTTGTTTTTCCCTGATATTTGCATAAGCAGCTTCATTCCTTGTTGCAATACCTGGGTGTTCATCAAAGTAAGTCCACCACCATCCATGACCAGTGGATGAGGCACTCATGGCAAGAAACAGAGTGAAACAGTGCACTGATTGTTATCAATTCTTGTGCAGTAGCTATGGTGAATGCTGACAAATTGATACTAAATTAGGGCAAAATCTGCCGCTGTCATCTTGGCAGTTGCCTCAGTTGTTGTCCTGCCATCAACATTCCATGTCTATGCACACGGCAGACCGCTGGCCTCTCAAACACTGTAAGAGAGTAAAAAGTTGGGGAGTGAAACCCAAAAAATCGGTCTGTTCTTATAGATCCCCATTTCTCACTCAGACAATGGACTCTGGACTATGCATTGTTCCAAGTGACTGCATGGCAGCCTCATGATGGGTCTCATGGGTTCATCCCCTAAGAGGGGGATACTGTCAAGACCATGTCCAACTCCAGACTCTTATCCAGTTCCTCTGGTTGCATTGCAGCTCTTCAGCTCAACTCTAGACCTCTGTACATCACTCCTGTCCTGGATGTACACATACCCTTCCACTAAGTACAACCCCTTGCATTAGTCTCTATCTAGTCATTACCTCACCTCTCCATCAACCCTATAGTACCATGAGTTCTCCATATCCCATTTATATCTTCTACCTTGTAGTATTTTCTTTGGACCTTACTTATTTTCATTGGACCTGACCTAGTCCCAACTCTGGTTGTTCCTTGTGTTCAAGCCAAAACTTGCTGGAAGTGCACAAAGTGCTGCTGAGCTGCTCAGATAAGATCCAGACTAGAGTCCAGTGTGAGTAACTAGTGATATAGACAGTTGTAGAGAGGTATACAGCACCTAGAGTCCAGTGTGAGTAACTGAAGAGGAGAAACACTGGACTCTACAGGGTATGTGTGCTTCTGGGTAAACAAATGTAAACAACAAGTGAAGGAAACAAGTCAAGGGCACATCTAGCGCTACAATGCAGCTATGAAGCTAAAACAAGTTGGTAGTAAGTAGGATAGACTATGATAGTAAGTAATAGATTCATAAGAAGAGGTGGAAATCACCAAAACTAACACCTTTGTCCACCCTTTAGGGTGTTTACTTGTCACTGTAAATACTTGACCCTAGTTCTCCATAGTATAAGCACCCTGTACTGCATCCTGTACTCCTCAGTCTGAAATTAACTTAGTCTCTACTCCCATTCCTGTCTGTCTCCATCTCTGTCTCTGCCTGACTGGAACCTATGCAAGGGATCAACACTTGATCACCTTGTCATTGAATCCAATTGGTCTCAACTCCCACTGGACTAAACCCTTGTCCAGCCTCTGTCCTTCCCCTTTGTTCATTTTCATCTGGACCTGACAAGGCCCCTTACTGGAGTAGACCCAGACTTGACACCTTGCCTCATGGCAACACCAGTCACACCATAATCATTATCCCACAAAGGAGTCCCCATTTGGTTAAGGTTTGTTGTAAATGAATGAGTCTGCAAGCATGTATTGCTGATCAGTGGACCAGCTTCCATGAAAAGTCCACAACTAACCTATATAACCACAGCTGCAAGGTTGTAGCCTTGTCTCCTGGAATCATTTTGGCTTCAGAGATGCAGTCACAGAATCCCCCCATCAGCCCTATTCGCATACAGCATGAGGGTAATGGTTCTCACACTCTATGTTAGTTTTGGTGATTTCCACCTCTTCTTATGAGTCTATTACTTACTATCATGGTCTACCCTACTTACTACCAACTTGTTTCAGCTTCTGTTAAAAGTAATGTGACCAGACAGGGAATTGAACCCTAGACCTCCTAGGTCTATACCAGGTGCTCTAACCACTGAGCTATATGGTCAAGGGTACATGGCCTACTTGGGGGGTTTTGACCCAAGTGCTAGCTTGAGAACCAGTGAAGTGAGGTGCTGAGATTACACCACTCAACAGCTTCATAGCTGCATTGTAGTGCTAGATGCACCCTTGACTTGTTTCCTTCACTTGTTGTTTACATTTGTTTACCCAGAAGTGCACATACCCTGTAGAGTCCAGTGTTTCTCCTCTTCAGTTACTCACACTGGACTCTAGTCTGGATCTTATTTGAGCAGCTCAGCAGCACTTTGTGCACTTCCAGCAAGTTTTAGCTTGAACACTCTATACCTTGCCACTGTGATTAATTCTTCCTTTAGTGTCTATGTTGAATGAGAGCCTTGTAAACAATGCCTGTCATGGGGGAAGACATGTAGTTTGTCCCCACTATGAGAACCAAGCACCAGGTACATGTGTTTTTCTCCCCTCTAAATGTAGCCAACCAATGTGGTGCACCATTTCATCTTTCCCACCTGAAGAGTGTCCTGAAATGAAGGTCACCAACCACAACCTTCATACCCCCTTTCCTTATCAGTCTTTAATACCACTACTATGACCTACATGTGGCCTACATTTCAGGCTGCATTCCAGATGAGGCATCCACCTGTCATTTACATCAACTACAACAACACTCAGTGAAGCAACCTTAGAACTAAATAGGACACTGAATGACCAACAACCAACAAGATGATAGATGCACTGAGAAGCCGATAATGAGGCTAGTCGTGGAGGGGCACCAACAGTAGACAACTGAGTTCTAAAGTGATGGAACAAAGTGAAATAAACTAGAGACTACTGACTAAGGTACAGGGCCTTATATACAGTACAGTAGCTACCAGCCCTAAAGAGTACATGAGGTAGCTGCAAGGTAGGTACAGCCTACAACATGAGAAGCATGCATATAGGGGTTAATACAGTTGCAGCATGGAAGAGACAGAGATTAACTGCCACCAGGGGCAATGGAGATGCAAGGAAGTGCATAGATAAGGGTTAGGCACATTAATGAAGAGATCCTTGAGATCTCAGGGAAGAAGTGAAGAATAATCAGTATCATAGATCCATTAGATCATAGATACAATTAGATGCCAGAGATTGCTGATAGCAATCAGATAAACCCTAGAAGAAAGAAAGAAAGAATATATGAACTCTAGAACAGGAGTAAGGTTAAGAGTTAGGTTGCAGATGGTAGATCCATTATACTTGAGGAGTGCCGACTAGCATTGGTGAAAACCTTGCTTGGGTATGGGAACAGGAAAAGCTAAGAAAATGACTACATACCTAATTCATTTGGGGAAGGGGGGGATGAAAAAGTCACTTATTACAAGAAATATTGTTAATTAATGTTGGCCTGGGTCACAGCAGTGCACATTGGTGGTGGAGCTTTCAGTCAGCATTTTGGGTTCATAGCAAGTGCTGGCATCCACAGATTGTCTGCAAATGAATGATCTGAGCATGTTGAATATAGGGAACTGCATGGGTAGAGGTATCTATTACTGTACTATGTAGTAGCTATTACATGGAATGGTATAAGTAATATTGTTGGCATGGGGTTGATGCACAGTGGTAAACACTGCAAGCATCTCAATGTTTCATGACACAACATTGTAAAAAAAATGGAAGAAACAGATACTCTCTTATTTACAATTTTGTTAAACAAAAAAAAACAAATATCATACAAAATCTTTTTGTCTTTCTTTTTCCAAGACATGATTTGAGATCATTTCTTATGTTAGGACTATAAAATTTTTAACCTTTTTCTTCTGCCTATTCAAAGCGACCTTAGAACTGATAGGGTGCTGGAACAACCAACATCCAACAAAGAGACAGAAGATGAGAGACACACTGAGAAGCCAATAGCAAGGCTAGTCCTGGAGGGGCACCAACAGTAGATAGATGAGTTCTAAAGCGATGGAACAAAGTGAAATAAACTGGAGACTACTGACTAAGGTACAGGGCTTTATATACAGTACAGTAGCTACCAGCCCTAAAGAGTACATGAAGTAGGCACAAGGTAAGTACAGCCTACAACATGAGGGGCACACACGTAGGTGGGGATTAACTGCCACCAGGGGTAATGGTGATGAAAGGAAACACATAGACAAGGGTTTGGCATATTAATGAAGAGATCCTTGGATCTCAGGGAAGATGTGAAGAGTAGAGTAATCAGTATTGCAGATCCATTAGATCATAGATACAATCAGATGAACCCTTTGAGAAATAAATAAATAACATATGAATCATAGCATAGAAGCAAGGTTGAGAGTTAGGATTTGGAAGGTAGATCTGTTACTGTCATATCCATACTTTTCCCAGTCACAACTCCGGTCTAACCCTGGCCCACCTGACCTCTCCTTAGGCATAGACACAACTCCAGATCTAGTCCGGCCATCTCCAGCCCCATAGCTGCACTCCAGCCCAACTCCGGTCACTACGTCCATCTCCACCTCAGGACTAACCCCTGTCTTCCTCTAGACACATCTGCAGTCTAACTCTGCCATGTCAAACCTGTACCTACCACTTGTCGCTACTCCGGTTTCAGTCCAGCCACTCCCTTGGTCTTGTCTGCAACATAGCCCAACTCCGGCTGGTACATCCAACTCTGGCTCAGGTCTGCTCCTGTTCCGCTCCGCTTCCCCTGATAGGTCCACCAATGACCTTGGACATTTCCATGTCCAACTCTGGAGCTTCCTCCGGCTACTCCGCTCTTCCTCCAGCTGTACACTCCCTCTGCTCTTGCACTTCCTCCGGTCCCACTTCCTCTGGTCCTGGACATCGCTCTGGACTTAACATTAGTTAAGTCCACCTCCAACCCTTACTTGTCCTCTTCCGACCTAGTTCCCTTTACCTACTTGTCCCTGCATCTGCTCTGTCGTCCCTGTAATCCTAGTTCCCCATTTCTGCTTCCGCTCCGGTTTATTTTCCTGTCCCTGCTTTATTTTCTTGTACCTGGTTTATTTTCCTGTCTGCTTCTGCTCCATCTCTTGTCCCAACTAAGGTGTTTACTTGTCACCGTATGTACTCACCCTAGTTCTCATTACTATATAAACTACCGTACTCCGGCCTAGTAGATCCTTAGATCAAATCTCGACTAAGATACTCCCCACTCTGTACTACCCACCATGCTCTCCTAATGCCATCTTGTTCTCCTGAACTCTGGCCAACTGTGGCCTCTGTCCTATCTCATCCCCTTGGTCCTATGTCTGATCCTAGCAAGTCTCCTACTTGCACGAGGGTAAAAGCCACCTCTGTCCCAGACTCGATGCTAGACCTCTCAGGACTTATCCCACCTCTGAGATGTCCTTCGCTCCGGACAAGCTGCACTCAACTCTGGACCACTTTCCCGCGGTCCGGACTTACTCCGCAAAAACCCGGACTTACTCCCTGTGCTTCTCTAGTGCCTGGACTTCGTTCATTTGACCCAGACTTGACTCTCCACACTAACTAGCACCTACTAGTGTCTGGACTTACCTCCTCATTAGTTCCTTGCACCTCTGGACCTCCTAGTAAGATTGTTGAGGAGAACCGGTCTTGACAGTTACACTATTCCTTGCAAAATAAAGAAAGAAAAGACAATGTAACTTTTCTCATAGCAAGTATTTCAGAATGTTTTATTAGAAATAAAGCATCATATTATTGTTAAAAACATGTTCAGAGAAAACAATAAATTTTTCTTCAAGAAACATAATTGTTCCTGGATGCTGATTGGCTGGCTAGAGTGTTATGACCAAAAAATATAGCATATTCATATTTTCTAAACATTTATTCTTGTGAAAAAGAGTATCTTTTGAGTCAAATTTTCACTGCAGAAAATTAAAATGTCTGTTGTGAGAAAAGTTACATTGTTTTTTCTTTATGTGTTGTCCAAGAGACAGGCAGAAGAAAATGTTAAATTTTTTATAGTTCCAACATAAGAAATGATCTCAAATCATGTCTTCAGACAAAAATGACAAAAATAATGCTGTATAATATTCATTTTTTTTGTTAAACAAAATTGTAAATAGAAGAGTATCTTTTTCTTCTAATGTTTTATCATGAAACATTGAGAAATGCTTGCAGTGAAAGAGGCCGTTGTTGTCTTCACTATCATGCATTGCCATCATCACCACTGCCGTCTGTGTCCTGCCAGCCTTCATCTTCATTGTTGTGTGTTGTTGTCACTGTTACCATCACCACCTTCACCATGGCACTGGCCATGAGCATTGTGTTGTCATCATCATCTAGCCATGCTGACACAGGGTTGTTGTCATTGTTTTTGCCATGCACATGCCATGAGATTGTTCAAATAAACCATAGAGGAACACTCTTGTGCCCAGTGTCAGAGACTAAATTATGAGGAGAAGCTACAGAGTACAGACCTTATGCCCACTATCAGAGACTGAAGAGAAAAGACTCTGGGCACAAAAATTTCAACTATACAAACAAAGAAAAACAAAAGTAACACAAAAGCCACAGATCACCTGATCAACCTGGAAAGGAAACAGCTGAAGTAATCCTGGAAATGTGCCACACAACACAGGCTAATTAGACATGGTGGAAAATGTTAGTGTCACTACCTAGTTAGGTTTGTTCCCTTGTTTTTCTTGACACTGGCAATAAATATTACCCCAAATATTGTACTACCTTGGTATATTTGGGGTACATGGGAGGGACTGGATAGCAGGTGCTGCCTGGCCCATGCAGGGGATTAGTCATTCAGCCACTACCATGTTCCTGTTCCAGCCAAAACTTGATGGAAGCACATAAAGTGCTGCTGAGCTGCTCAAATAAGGTCCAGACTAGAGTCCAGTGTGAGTAACTGAAGAGGAGAAACACTGGACTCTACAGGGTATGTGCACTTCTGGGTAAACAAATGTAAACAACACGTCAAGGAAACAAGTCAAGGGCGCATCTAGCACTACAATGCAGCTATGAAGCTGAAACAAATTGGTAGTAAGTAGGGTAGACCATGATAGTAAGTAATAGACTCATAAGAAGAGGTAGAAATCACCAAAACTAACACCCCCCCATGATTGTGCACCTCTGATAGCCCTAACTCCCCCATGATGACGCCAGTCCCAGCATTTGACAGAACTGTTGCACCTTGACTCGAGCCAAAGGCTTGGTCAACAGGTCAGCAGGCATTTCAGTAGTGGGGACAAACACAGGCAAAATCAGGCCTTGGTGCACTACATTTCTCAGCCAGAACCAGCACAAATCCAGGTGCTTCATGTGTCCATAATGCTCCGGATTTTTGGCTACCTGGATGGCAGACTGGTTGTAAGTGTGCAGGATCGAAGGAGAACTAACAGAGAAGCCCATCTCATAGAGTAGGTTGCACAACCAGACAATCTCCTTCCCAGCCTCCACTGCAGCAATGTATTCAGCCTCTGTAGTGGACAGGGTAATGAGTGTTGGTATTGAGTGTTTGTGCACTCTTGTTGTACTTATGGACGCCTTTTTTACTGATTACTTCAGCTCCTTCCTTTCATGGATCATCACATGATTTGTGGCTCATGTTTTCCTTTGTTTCTCTTTGTTTGCTTTGTTTGTATAGTTGAAATTTTCGTGCCCAGAGTCTTTTCTCTTCAGTCTCTGACACTGGGCACTAGGTCTGTATCCTCTAGCTATCCTCTCAATTCAGTCTCTGACACTGGGCACTAGAGTGCTCCTCTGTGGTTTATCTTAACACTACTACGTCTGAAGCCATCCTATTCGCTTCTGGTACCTCTTGCAAGTGTCCCCCATCTGTATCTTGCTCCATTTGCGAGTACTCGAACCACTGTGTCCATAAGTGCCAGAACCTGGTCAAGGCCAAGTCTAACTACCTTTCCCAGAAGTCTAAGCGCACTAAGAAGGGTGGTAATGCTGCAAATCAAGCCTTTGATGCGTCTAGCTCTTCTCAAACACCTGCTGAGTCGTCCTCTGACTCCCAGTCCGCTTCCCAGGCCATGGAGTTTGCTGGCAATGCAAGTCTTCGTTCCTTTGACCCCTCCTCTCCTCTGTATCCACTCCAACTCGATGCTGACGTCCATTGGAATGCAGACACTGGGGCCACTGCTCATATGACCCCCCATCGCCACTGGATCCGCAATTATACTCCAAAATGCGTCCCTGTGAAGTTGGCAGACAATAAAGTTGTCTATTCTGCTGGGGTGGGGTCAGTAGTCTTTGTACCAGTATTGGAGGGAGGAAGGAAGCAGCGCCCTGTCAAGTTTACCAACGTCATGCATGTCCCTGACCTCAGGAATAATTTACTATCTGTGCTTTACTTGTGTCGAAGTAAGGGCTTCCTTGTGAGCATTAATGCGACAAAGATAGCTTTCAGATGCCATCCCGGACCTGTCCTCTTCGTGGCAAACATTGGGAACACCAACTGGGCGTTTCTGGATGGAGAAACCGCCCCACTGGTCGAATTTGCGTCTGCAGCGACGACTATCCCTCTAGACCTCGACTTGTGGCATAGGAGACTTGCCCACCACCACCTGGCTAATGTGAAGACCTTAGTTCATCGCAACCTTGTCACTGGTATGGCCATAGACTCGAAGGCAGCTCCTGACCCTCTCTGTGAACCATGCCTGGCTGGTAAGATGCATGCCAACCCCTTCCCTAGCTCCTCTTGGCGCGCCTCCAGACCTCTGGAACTTGTCCACAGTGATGTCCATGATGTAGCCACCTCTCCATGTCTGGGTATCGATACTGGATCACTTTCATCGACGACTATTCGAGATTTCGCTTTGTTATGCCTCTCAAGGCCAAGTCCCAAGCTTTTGAGGCCTTCAAGACGTTCAAGGCCTTTGCTGAGAACCAGAGCGAGCGAAAAATGAAGATCCTGCACGATGACAAGGGAGGGGAGTATATGAGCAATGCCTTCATCGATTTTACCACCCAATGCGGCATTCTTCGCCAGCATACTGTCAGGAATCGACCCCAGCAGAATGGAGTGGCAGAGCGTGCTAATAGGGTTCTATCCGAGCGGATTACTGGGATGTTGGACGAGTCTGGCCTTGCCAAAGGCTTCTGGGGCGACTGCCTTGCTTCTCTAGTCCATGTTTGGAACAGGTGTCCTACTGAGGCCATCAAGGATGCTACTCCCTATGAACTGTGGCATGGGTGCAAGCCTGATGTGTCCCACCTTCGAGTTTGGGGCTGTACTGCCTATGTGCATGTGCAGAAGGACAAGAGGCGACCTCTGGAGTCCCACATGGAGAAATGCGTCTTTCTAGGCTATCCTGAGGGTTACAAAGGCCGGAAGTTCTATAATCCCACCTCCAAGCGCACTCTAATCTCTGAAAGGGCTGATTTCGACGAAAGGTACTTCCCTATGTCCAAAAGATCGTCCTCACCCTCCCAGCCTCCCCCTACTGCTCCTGCTCTCGTCCCACCTGCGCCCCCTGTTGAATACTACAACCCTGGTGCAACTCTGGACTCTGAGAGCGATTGCAATGAGGTACTGGATCATGGGGGGAGCCTATACCTTTACCTGCTAATCCAGAACCTCCTGCTATTCCAGACGAACCTCCTGCGCCTCCTGTGCGCACTCCATCCCCAGAACCACGTCCCAGACCTCCTAGTCCCGTCGGAATCGGTGCCAGACTGCCTATGCGCAACAGACAGAAGCCTAGGGAGTGGTGGAAGCTCTCCCCTGCGCAGCTCGATGATCCTGATGAGATAGAGGACAGTGATGGTGAGTTGGCAATGTCTGCATCGCTTCCAGATGAGCCACTCACATTTGCAGAGGCACTAACTCGTCCTGATGCGGAAAAGTGGAGACAGGCTGCTTTGGAGGAGCTGGCTGCTCACCAGTCAAATGGTACTTGGACCCTTGTTCCTAGGCCTGCTGGGAGTAAGGTGATCGGTTCAAAGTGGGTATTTAAGGTGAAGCGCAATGCAGATGGCTCTGTGGATCGCTACAAGGCTCGATTGGTGGCCAAGGGCTACAACCAGCGCCCTGGGTTCGATTATCTCGAAGTCTTCGCTCCTACTGTTCGCCTTTCCTCTATCCGGGTTATCCTCGCGCTTGCTGCACTCCAGGACCTCCACCTGCACTCTCTCGACGTCTCTCATGCGTACCTCAATGGAGAAATGGACTGTGAGGTCTATATGGCGCAACCAGAAGGATTTGTGGAGGGAGATCCCAAAGCAAAGGTGTGTCTGCTCCAGAAGGCTATCTATGGCAGTAAACAGGGCAGAAACTGCTGGCACAAGAAGATGCGCTCTGTGCTCGGGTCCCTTGACTTCAGGCAGACCTACTCCGATGCCAGCATCTATATCTACTCAAAGGATGGTGTAACTATCATTCTCCCTGTCTTTGTCGATGATATGACTCTAGCCTCGAAATCTGAACATGCCATCCAGTCTTTCATCGCCCAGCTCACCCAGCACGTCAAAATCGGCGATCTGGGGCCTACTACTCAGCTTCTAGGCATCAAAATCGACAGGGATCGTTCCAAGCGCTCTATCTCACTCTCCCAAAGGCAGTATTGCCTTGATGTCCTTGATAGGTTTGGTATGGCTGACTGCAAACCCATCTCCACTCCAATGGAACCTGGACTTCGTCTGTCTCGCACTCAGAGCCCCCAGAACGCTCAGGAAGCTGCAACTATGCGTCAGACCCCTTATCTCTCTGCTGTTGGTGCTCTGATGTATCTTGCTACCACTACTCGTCCAGATATCGCATATTCTGTCGGAGTATTGGCCAGATTCAACTCCAATCCTGGCTGGACCCACTGGCTCGCTGTCAAACACCTCCTGCGTTATATTAAGGGTACCCTTAATGACTCTATCATCTACTCCCCTGATCCCTCACAACCTGAGACCTTTATCACATTTTCTGATGCAGATCATGGAGGATGCAAGGATACTGGTCACTCTACTGGTGGATATGTGGTCAAGATGGGTACTGGTGCGGTTTCCTGGTCTTCTAAGCTGCAAAACGTCGTTGCTCTATCTACTACTGAAGCTGAGTACATGGCAGCTGTCCAAGCAGGCAAGGAGATCAAATGGATGCACAATCTGATGCATGAGCTTGGTATTCCACTTCCTGGTCCCTCGTCTCTGCTCATTGACAACCAATCCGCGATTTCTGTGGCCAAGAATCCAGAACACCATGGCAGGATGAAACAGCTGGACCTTTGCTACTACTGGCTTCGAGATGCGGTCCAGGAACAGGCTATCACACCTTCATTCGTCCCTACCACTCAACAGGCTGCTGATCTGCTCACCAAACCGTTGACTACACCCAAGGTGAGGGAGTTTTGTCAGATGCTGGGACTTGGTGGATCTGGGGGGAGTTAGTGATTTACAGAGATGCACAATCAGGGGGAAGTGTTGATATTGAGTGTTTGTGCACTCTTGTGGTGTTGTGTGGCGCATTTGCAGTGATTACTTGAGCTGTTTCCTTTCCAGGTTGATCAGGTGATTTGTGGCTTGTGTTTTCCTATGTTTCTCTTTGTTTGCTTTGTGTGTATAGTTGAAATATTTGTGCCCAGAGTCCTTTCTCCTCAGTCTCTGACACTGGGCACTAGAGTGCTGAGCACCTTTGTGGTTTATCTTAACACTATGTTGATCCTAGCAAGTCTCCTACTCACACAAAGGCAAAAGCCACCTCTTTCCCAGACTCAATGCTAGACCTTTTAGGACTTATCCCACCTCTGGGATGTCCTTCACTCCAGACATTGTAGCTGTGCTCAACTCTGGACTACTTTCCTGTGGTCCGGACTTACTCCCTGTGCTCATCTAGTGCTCAGAACTACTTTGTATGACCCAGACTTGACTCTCCACACTAAATAGCACCTACCAGTGTCTAGACTTCCCTCCTCATTAGTCAGTCCCCTGCAATCCTGGACCTTCTAGTAAGATCATCGAGGAGAACCAGTCTTGACAGCTGGCTGCTATATGCAGTTGGTCTATCTTAATCCCAGCATCTATGAGCCCAGTTCATTGCAGCCCCAGCCAAGTAATGGACTAATCTGTTAAGATAAACCACAAAGGAGCACTCTTGTGCCCAGTGTCAGAGCCTGAAGAGAAAGGACTCTGGGCACAAAAATTTTAGGTATACAAACAAAGCAAACACAGGAAAACAGTGTAACACAAAAGCCACAAATCATCTGATCAACCTGAAAAGGAAACAGCTGAAGTAATCACTACAAATGTGCCACATAACACCACAAGAGTGCACAAACACTCAATATCAACATAATCTCCCAGCTCCCATCCAACAGACATACACCACCTCTAGTACCAGCACTCCAGCCTCCCAGCCCTCCTCAACTTCTAGTTGTTATATGTGTGGAGGTCCTCACTTTCTCAGCCAGTGCTTGGTTGTAGAAGACTATATTCATGCTTGTCAGATTGTGCACAGAGATGCACATCTAACATTCCCAGATGGTTCCTGTCTCAATCTGACACCATAGAACTGGTCTTTTCCGCACCACCATTGACAAGTGTTTTGGCAGCTCACTCCTAGTCCAGTCATCTACCCCCTATTAGCATGCCGAGCACTTCTGAGTTCAGACATTGTTAGAAGTAATGTGACCAGACAGGGAATTGAACCATAGACCTCCTAGGTCTATACCAGGTGCTCTAACCACTGAGCTATATGGTCAAGGGTACATGGCCTACTTGGGGGGTTTTGACCCAAGTACTAGCTTGAAAACTAGTAAAGTGAGGTGCTGAGATGTTGGTTTTGAGTGTTTGTGCACTCTTATTGTGCTTATGAACGCCGTTTGGGTGATTACTTCAGCTCCTTCCTTTATTAGTTGATCACATGATTTGTGGCTTGTGTTTTCCTATGTTTCTCTTTGTTTGCTTTGTTTGTATAGTTGAAATTTTCGTGCCCAGAGTCTCTTCTCTTCAGTCTCTGACACTGGGCACTAGTGTCCTCCTTTGTGATTTATCTGAACATGAGATTACACCACTCAACAGACATGACCCCCCACCTCACATAGCATTTACTACATACAGCACTGTAGAGCCAGACTTGGCTTCCTTCATCTTCCAATGAATCCCTATTGCTGAAAATAATGCTATAATCATTGATGCTGATGAAGATGTGGAGGTTCATGCAATCACATGGAGTAAGGTGAAGGAGAAGGATGTGAGTAAGCCCCCACAGGAGAATACTCACACAAAGGAGGGAGGAGAGAGGCCAAATGCACTGAAAAATCAAGAACAATCTATGGAGGACTCAGTTCTGAGCCCCAACAACAACCAAGAAGACATTCAGCAAAATTCTCAAAGTCATTGTCCCTAGTATTACTGTCAGTGATCTTCTTGCAGTCAATTATACTCATACTCATTGCATTTTTGTGCTTGCATCTGCAAATGAGCTTTCCACTGCAGTACCCCTTCTCCTTGAGTACTTTACCCCTCTATGTGAGCTTAAAGTCACTCTCAATGGTGTCCATGAAGAATTAGGCCTTCTTGACAATGGCTTGGAGATTGTTGTCATACGTAAATATATTTGGACAGAGTCACAAGCTAAAATAAACCTAAAATAAACCCTCAGATCAAGACCCATATGCAGACAGCTAATGGGAGCATTCAGGAGATGCCCAGATGTATTGAAATGCTTGAAATGTTGGTATTGAGTGTTTGTGCACTCTTGTGGTGTTGTGTGGTGCATTTGCAGGGATTACTTCAGCTGTTTCCTATCCAGGTTGATCAGGTGATTTGTGGCTGTTGTGTTTCACTGTTTTTCCTTGTTTGCTTTGTTTGTATAGTTGAAATATTTGTGCCCAGAGTCCCTTCTCTTCAGTCTCTGACACTGGGCACTAGGTCTGTATTGTGTAGCTCTCCTCTTAATTCAGTCTCTGACACTGGGCACTAGAGTGCTCATTTGTGGTTTATTTTAACATCAAATTGACATTGAAGGTATCAAGACCTGGGTTCATATGTTTGTTATTCCAGATGCCATGTATTGCATTGTGCTTGGCTACCCATGGCAGCGTCATGTTCATCTCAAGAAAGATGAAGATGATGTTGTCATCTACATTACCATTCACGACCCCTGTAACCACTCAAATCTTTGCCGCATAGCCATGACACCCTGGCCATTCCAAGGCCCACCAAATTCTCTGGCCTTCCTCACTGCTATCCAAGCAAGTGTATCACATGCACTGCAGCATGCAGGCTTCTCAGTTTCTACAGCACAGGCTGCCCCTAGTGGTAAAAGTAATGTGACCAACAAGGAATTAAACTCTAGACCTCCTAGGTCGATATTGTTTAAATAATCCACAAAAGAGCACTCTTGTGCCCAGTGTCAGAGACTGAAATTATGAGGAGAGCTACAGATTACAGACCTTGTGCCCAGTGTCAGAGACTGAAGAGAAAGGACTCTGGGCACGAAAATTTCAACTACACAAACAAAGCAAACAAGAAAAACAGTGTAACACAAAAGCCACAAATCACCTGATCAACCTGGAAAGGACCTCAAGTAATCACTGCAAATCACACACAAGAGTGCACAAACACTCAATATCAACACTTCCCCCTGATTGTGCATCTCTGCAAATCACTAACTCCCCCTAGATCCACCAAGTCCCAGCATCTGACAGAACTCCCTCACCTTGGGTGTAGCCAACAGTTTGGTGAGCAAATCAGCAGCCTGTGGAGTAGTAGAGACAAAGGAAGTTGTGATGGCCTGTTCCTGGACTGAATCTCGAAGCCAGTAGTAACACAGATCAAGCTGCTTCATCCTGCCATGGTGTTCTGGATTCTTGGCCACAGAAATCGCAGATTGGTTGTCAATGAGCAGAGAGGAGGCACCAGGAAGGGGAATACCAAGCTCATGCATCAGATTGTGCATCCATTTGATCTCCTTGCCTGCCTGGACAGCTGCCATGTACTCAGCTTCAGTAGTAGAGAGAGCAATGACGTTATGCAGCTTAGAAGACCAGGAAACTGCACCAGTGCCCATCTTGACCACATATCCACCAGTAGAGCGACCAGTATCCTTGCATCCACCATGATCTGCATCAGAGAACGTGATAAAGGTCTCAGGTTGCGAGGGATCAGGGGAGTAGGTGATAGAGTATTCAAGGGTACCCTTAATATAACGCAGGAGGTGTTTGACAGCGAGCCAGTGGGTCCAGCCAGGATTGGAGTTGAATCTGGCCAATACTCCAACAGAATATGCGATATCTGGACGAGTAGTGGTAGCAAGGTACATCAGAGCACCAACAGCAGAGAGATAAGGAGTCTGACGCATAATATCGGCTTCCTGAGCATTCTGGGGGCTCTGAGTGCGAGAGAGACGAAGGCCAGGTTCCATGGGAGTGGAGATGGGCTTATAGTTAGCCATACCAAATCTGTCCAGGACATCAAGGCAATACTGCCTTTGGGAGAGTGAGATAGAGCACTTGGCATGATCCCTGTCGATTTTGATACCTAGAAGCTGAGTGGTAGGCCCCAGATCACAGATTTTGAAGTGCTGGCTCAGTTGGGTGATGAAAGACTTGATGGCAGATTCAGATTGCGAGGCTAGAGTCATATCATTGACAAAGACAGGGAGAATAATAGTTACACCATCCTTGGAGTAGATATAGATGCTGGCATCAGAGTAGGTCTGCCTGAAGTCAAGAGACTCGAGCACAGAGCGCATCTCCTTGTTCCAGCGAATTCCACCCTGTTTACTGCCATAGATAGCCTTCTGGAGCAGACACACCTTAGTGTTGAGATCTCCCTCCACAAATCATTCTGGTTGAGCCATATAGACCTCACAGTCCATTTCCCCATTGAGGTAGGCATGCGGGACGTCAAGGGAGTGCAGATGGAGGTCCTGGAGTGCAGCAAGAGCGAGAATAACCCGGATGGACGAAAGGCGAACAGTAGGAGCGAAGACTTCAAGGTAATCGAATCCAGGACGCTGGTTGTTGTTAAAAGTAATGTGACCAGACAGGGAATTGAACCCTAGACCTCCTAGGTCTATACCAGGTGCTCTAACCACTGAGCTATATGGTCAAGGGTACATGGCCCCTTGATGGGGGGTTTACTCCCAAGTACTAGCTTGGGAACTAGTGAGGTGATCGGTCCCTGACGACTATGTATCCATCTCAACAGCCTCCCCTAATCCAGCACATCACTATTAGTAAAAGTGCAGGTGTGGGAATCCATTGCCTAATCTGCTTCTGGTCCATTCCCTTGATGGTAGGGATTACTAACCCATAGGGGTTCCCTTCCTTTTGAAAGGGCTTACTAGGACACTGTGGACTTATCAGGAACATCAGACTCCACTTTATGTCTCTCTCCGCTTCTCGGCTCATAACCTGTAAAGTAAAGTGACCAGATGCTGAGGGAATTGAACCCTAGACCTCATCTTGGTCTATACCAGGTGCTCTAACCACTGTCTCCTATGGTCTGGGTACATCCGGCTTACTTGGGGACCTCCATCTCCAAGGACTAGCTTGGGAACTAGTGAGGTGAGGTGCTGAGACTACACCACTCAACAGTTGTAGCCCTTGGCCACCAATCGAGCCTTGTAGCGGTCTACAGAGCCATCTGCATTGCGCTTTACCTTGAATACCCACTTTGAACCGATGACCTTACTCCCAGCAGGTCTAGGAACAAGGGTCCAAGTACCATTTGACTGGTGAGCAGCCAGCTCCTCCAAAGCAGCCTGTCTCCACTTTTCCGCATCAGGACGAGTCAGAGCCTCTGCAAATGTGAGTGGCTCATCAGGGAGAGATGCAGACATAGCCAATTCATCATCACTGTCCTCCATCTCATCTGGTTCATCGAGCTGCGCAGGGGAGAGCTTCCACCACTCCCTAGGCTTCTGTCTGTTGTGCATAGGCAGTCTGGCACCGATTCCAATGGGACTAGGAGGTCTGGGACGTGGTTCTGGGGATGGAGTGCACACAGGGGGTGCAGGGGCTTCATATGGAACAGCAGGAGGTTCTGGATTAGCAGGTAAATGTATAGGCTCCCCCCCATGATCCAGTACCTCATTGCAATCGCTCTCAGAGTCCAGAGTTGCACCAGGGTTGTAGTATTTAACAGGGGGCAAAGGTGGGACAACAGCAGGAGCAGTAGGGGGAGGCTGGGATGGTAAGGGCAATCTTTTGGACATAGGGAAGTACACTTTCGTCGAAATCAGCCCTTTCAGAGATCAGAGATTGAGAGAACGCTTGGAGGTGGGATTATAGAACTTCCAGCCTTTGTAACCCTCAGGATAGCCTAGAAAGACGCATTTCTCCAATGTGGGACTCCAGAGGGCGCCTCTTGTCCTTCTGCACATGCACATAGGCAGTACATCCCCAAACTCGAAGGTGGGAGACATCATGGCTTGCACCTCATGTCCTTCTGCACAGTTCATAGTACAGCCCCAAACTCGAAGGTGGGACACATCAGGCTTGCACCCATGCCACAGTTCATAGGGAGTAGCATCCTTGACAGCCTCAGTAGGACACCTGTTCCAAACATGGACTAGAGAAGCAAGGCAGTCGCCCCAGAAACCTTTGGCAAGGCCAGACTCGTCCAACATCGCAGTCATCCGCTTGGATAGAACCCTATTAGCATGCTCTGCAACTCCATTCTGCTGGGGTTGATTCCTGACAGTATGCTGGCGAAGAATGTCACATTGGGTGGTGAAATCAATGAAGGCATTGCTCATATACTCCCCTCCCTTGTCATCGTGCAGAATCTTGATTTTTCGCTTGCTCTGGTTCTCAGCAAAGGCCTTGAACATCTTGAAAGCCTCAAAAGCTTGGGACTTGACCTTGAGAGGCATAACAAAGTGAAATCTCGAGTAGTCATCGATGAAAGTGATCCAGTATCGATACCCAGACATGGAGAGGTGGCCTACATCGTGGACATCGCTATGGACAAGTTCCAGGGGTCTGGATGCGTGCCATGAAGAGGTAGGGAAGGGGTTGGCATGCATCTTACCAGTCAGGCAGGGTTCACAGATAGGATCAGGGGCAGTCTTCGAGTCTATGGCCATCCCAGTGACCAGATTGTGATGCAGCAGGGCCTTCACATCGGCCAGGTGGTGGTGAGCTAGTCTCCTATGCCACAAGTTGAGATCTAGAGGAGTAGTGGTAGCTGCAGACGCAAATTCGACCAGAGGGGCAGTTTCTCCATCCAGAAAAGCGCAGTTGCTTGTCCCTATGTTTGCAACGAAGAGAACAGGGCCAGGGTGACGTCTGAAGGCCATCTGCGTCGCATCAATGCTTACAAGGAAGCCCTTACTTCGACACAAGTATAGCACAGAGAGTAAATTATTCCTGAGGTCAGGGACATGCAGGACGTTGGTAAACTCGACGGGACGCTGCTTCCTTCCTCCAATAACCGGTACAAACACCACAGACCCCACCCCAGCAGAATAGACCACTTTATTGTCTGCCAACTTCACTGGAACACATTTGGAGGTATAGTTGCGCATCCAGTGGCGATGGGGGGTCATATGAGCAGTGGCCCCAGTGTCTGCATTCCAATGGACGTCAGCATCGAGTTGGAGTGGATAGAGTGGGGAGGAGGGGTCAAAGGAACGAAGACTTGCATTTCCAGCGAACTCCATGGCCTGGGAAGCGGACTGGGAGCCAGAGGATGCATCTGCAGGGGTCTGAGAGGAGCTGGACGCGTCAGAGGCTTGATTTGCGGCGTTACCACCCTTCTTAGTGCGCTTGGACTTCTGGGATAAGTAGTTGGTCTTGGCCTTGACAAGATTCTGGCACTTGTGGACACAGTGGTTCGAGTACTCGCAGAAAGTGCAGGACACAGAAGGGGGACACTTGCAGGTGCTGCCAGAGGCGAACAGGACTGCCTCAGACCCAGTGGTAGCCTCAGGGCGACGCTTGCGCTGTAACTCCTCCGCTAGGAAAGCCTCCTTGAGCCTGTCTTTCTCCAAAGACTGGAAGAGAAGTAGAGAAGAAGCAAAGTGGGAGTAGTCATCGCCCAGGGATCGCACCATAGCCATACAAATAAGCTCATTATCGAGGTCCTTGATGGTATAAGGGGTGGAGGCGTCCTTGGGGCGGAGCTGCTGGATCTTGGACATAGAGTCCTCAATCCTGGCGATGAGAGAGGTCAGGGACTCGTCCTCCTTCTTCCTAATCGAGAAAAAGTCGTCCCAGGCATTGAAACGAGCTCCTGGACGCTGTTGGAGGTGGATAGACTCCAGGGTCGACCAGATCTTGGCAGGGTGGTCTTGGACAGCCTCTATATGCGTCCTCTGTTCAGCAGAGAGGGAGAGATACAGCTGACCTGCAGCCTTGTCCGCTCTAAGGTCCCATTTAGCCTGGAGGTCGGAGTGGGAGTCATCAGGGCGCTTCTCAGCACCACTAACAATGGTCCAGAGGCCCTTGGTGCGCAGGAAGGCCTTCATCTCCCCCTTCCAGGTGGAGTAGTTGGAAGAGGCGAGTTTTTCGAAGGAAGGAGTGGAAGAGCTGGTGGAATCGTCGGCCATGGGGATGGGAATGCGATGGGGGCATGAAGGAGGGCTGGGGAGCGAGTTTTGAGGCTGGGGCAGAGAGGCAAAGAGTGGAAATCGATGTAGTAGGCGAAAAAAGTTGCGCAGCAGCAGGAGGGTGGTCTAAAGCATAGTCCTAAAGTTCCTGGAGCGCAGGGCTCATAACCTGTTAAAAGTAATGTGACCAGACAGGGAATTGAACCCTAGACCTCCTAGGTCTATATCAGGTGCTCTAACCACTGAGCTATATGGTCAAGGGTACATGGCTTACTTGGGGGGGTTTAACCCAAGTACTAGCTTGAGAACTAGTGAGGTGAGGTGCTGAGACTACACCATTCAACAGCCTCCCCTAATCCAGCACATCACTATTACAAAGTGCAGGCGTGTGAATCCATTGCCTAATCGGGTCCATTGCCTTGATGGTAGGTCTTACTAACCCCATGGGGGATGCCTTCCTTTAAAGGGCTTACTAGGACACTAGGACTTATCAGGAACATCACCACTTTAGCACACAGGGCTCATAACCTGTTCAAATAATCCACAAAAGAGCACTCTAGTGCCCAGTGTCAGAGACTAAATTGAGAGGATAGCTACAGGATACAGACCTAGTGCCCAGTGTCAGAGACTGAAGAGAAGAGACTGTGGGCACGAAAATTTCAACTATACAAACAAAGCAAACACAGAAAAACAATGTAACACAAAAGCCACAAATCACCTGATCAACCTGGAAAGGAAACAGCTGAAGTAATTGTTAAAAGTAATGTGACCAGACAGGGAATTGAACCCTAGACCTCCTAGGTCTATACCAGGTGCTCTAACCACTGAGCTATATGGTCAAGGGTACATGGCTTACTTGGGGGGGTTTAACCCAAGTACTAGCTTGAGAACTAGTGAGGTGAGGTGCTGAGATTACACCACTCAACAGCCTCCCCTAATCCAGCACATCACTATTACAAAGTGCAGGCGTGGGAATCCATTGCCTAATCGGGTCCATTGCCTTGATGGTAGGGCTTACTAACCCCATGGGGGTTGCCTTCCTTTTTAAAGGGCTTACTAGGACACTGGGACTTATCAGGAACATCACCACTTTAGCACACAGGGCTCATAACCTGTTAAAAGTAATGTGACCAGACAGGGAATTGAACCCTAGACCTCCTAGGTCTATACCAGGTGCTCTAACCACTGAGCTATATGGTCAAGGGTACATGGCTTACTTGGGGGGGTTTAACCCAAGTACTAGCTTGAGAACTAGTGAGGTGAGGTGCTGAGATTACACCACTCAACAGTAATCACAGGAAATGCGCAACAACAACACAACAAGAGTGCACAAACACTCAATATCAACAGAGGTAGACCTGTGATCTGCAGCCACTAGCCGTTTGATCTTTGCATAGCTGTGCCACTGCCCTGACCCGGCGAGCACGACAGGCGAACAAAGTCTTACGCTTAGTTTAGTGGAACACCTGTGGGGATCTAGTCCCAAAGTAGCCTTACTTCTATGTCACCCCTTACATTAGTCACCATACCATACCAGTTTCCCCACCACCTCGTCGGAGCACAACAGGAGCGCTTGGCGATCATCTACAGCCCTCACCCTGACGCTGTCCCCGAACCACAGGAAAGGGAATCAGCAATTGAAGAAGAGTTTCAGTTCACCAACGCAGTTGCCGCCTACAGTTGCCTTGTTAGCGACTTTGAATTGCAAGTCCTCCTTGGCTTCCACCGTTCCCTTCCTGTCCCACCCCTGCCAGACCTCCCACTCGTGCGCCGCTGCACATTCCGTTCCTCTCGTTTCCATCCGGTCCAAAAGCGACCAACCTCTTATTCCCGTCTCTGCCCCTACTAGTTTGTCATGGCGGACCTCAACCAGCTCCTTGCCCAGCTCATCCAGGGGCAAGTTAACCTCCAGGTGCATATCACGGCCCTTGCGGCTGCACAGCCTCAGCCTGCACCGCTGCCACGCAGGAAGGTGGTTGCGGATCCCAGGAGTTATGATGGCTCCCTGCAGAAGTTTCACGAGTGGTGGTCCAAGATCAAGATCTGGCTTCAGATCTCAATGGATGGGGCAACCGATGCCCAGGTCACCGCCACTGTACTCTCTCGGCTCACTGGCCTGAAGGCTGGTCGGTGGGCTCAGGTCCGTTTGGACAGCTGCATGGCGGCAGCCCAGGCCCTCGCCAATGCCCCGCCTGTACCAGCAGGCCAACCTGCACCCCCACCAGCTTGGCCCGCTTGGGATGACTTCTTGGAGGAGATAGAAAGGTTCTTTCTCCCCGGAAACAATGCTGAGTGGGCACGTGCCCAGCTTCTCCACCTTAGGCAGGGCCCAAGGCAGAGGATCAATGACTTCTTAGTGCAGTTCGAGGCGCTCAAGAACCAAGGTGGGTGTGTAGACAAGTATGCTCATGACCTGCTCGAACCCGCGCTCCAGAGGAAACTCGTGGAGCAAATTTATATACAAGGCATGCATCGGGACACATATGTCCACCTTGCAAATTCAGCTCGCACGATGGGAAGAGCCCAGGAACTCCTTCTCATCAACGTCCAGAGCCAAGGGTCGGCCCGATACTACCAGGGCCAAAACTATTCGTCTTCAGCTGCATCTGGGAGTGGTACCCCCATGGATATAGGTGCCGCTGAGACAAACCAGCAAAGGGTTACGTAAAGGGCCCCAATGCTACAATTGCCAATTATTTGGCCACATTGCACGTGAGTGCACAAAGCCGCGCCGCCCTCGTCGTGGGCAACCACAAGCATGGGCAATGCAAGCCCAGCCGGAGGATGACCGGCTAAATGCAGTAAGAGGAATGACGTTTGCAGAGATGCAGGCGTTTTTCAAGGATTTAAAAGATTAGTGAGTGAGGACACATCGGGCATCCTCGCTCTCGAATCTTCTTTGGACTTAGCTGTACGTATACTGGACTATAGACTTTCTCACGCTACTACTCCTGCTGTGCAGGAAATATTTAAATACTGCATTGCTTTGCTACATACAAAAATAGCGAAAACCCATAAGAAAGTGTCTACAGTAGTTTCCCCTGTCTCGGTTTCTCCTTCCCACTTCTCTGTTTTGTCAGTTGATAGTATGGACTGTGACTCGGACTGTTCTGTACCTTCTAAGGGGGTCCCTGCAAAGGGCTCGGTGCCAGAAGTAAAATCGAGCGTGCTTAATTCCTGATTGAATAAAAATATTATTTCTCCTTCTTTGGCATCTAAGGAACCGGAAAGTCCTGCCAGCAACTTGGAAGTTCCTATGGACTTACAAAGGTCCTTCACAATAGAACGTGAAGTGACGGTACCGGTCTGCATCCGCGGACCACTTAATACTATTAAAGTAGACGCTCTGCTAGACAGTGGCACTACTGGTTGCTTTGTTGACAAGAGCTGGGCTCTTGATCGACGGCTTCAGTTATCTAAGCTGGTAAAGCCCATCCCTGTGCTTAATGTAGATGGCACTAGGAATCAGGAGGACGATATCATGCATTATGTATTGTTGACAGTCAGTATTGGGAAACACGCTGAAAAGCTGTGGTGTGCCATCACATGCCTTGGAAAAGTGCTGCTTATCCTGGGCCACACCTGGCTGCAGAAGCATAATCCCGATATAGATTGGGTCACCGGCAAAGTTAATTTAACTAGGTGCCCTCCAGAGTGCAAGTCACTTCTAGAGACACGCTTTGCTAAAATATTACGAGAGAACGAATCTCAGGAAACTTGGGTGCAAGCTTTGAAAGCTCATGAGTCGAAGGTCACTATCGATGAGTCGACCCTAGAAGAAGCTCAGAAGCAGGTACCTAAAGAGTACTGGGAGTGCCTAGACATATTTAGTAAAAAGTCATCAGAGCGCATGCTGCTAAGGAAACCTTGGGATCATGGAATTGATCTAAAAGAAGACTTCCCGCCAAAAAAAGGAAGACTTATCCTGCTCTCTGTTGATGAGCAAAAAGAAGTTGAATCGTTCCTTGATGACCAACTCGCTAAAGGGTACATTTGGCCTTCTATTAGTCAACAGACATCCTCCGGTCTTCTTTATCCCAAAAAAGGACGGCAAGAAGCGCATGGTACAGGATTACCGATATGTAAACAACTGGACAATTAAGAATAACTATCCACTGCCGCTTATCTCTCAGCTTGTTGACAAGCTTAAGGGTTGCAAACTCTTTACGAAAATGGATCTTCGGTTACAACAATGTGAGGATTCACGAAGGCGATGAGTGGAAAGCTGCATTTGTAACGCATAAAGGGGCCTTTGAGCCGTTAGTTATGTATTTCGGTCTCTGTAATTCACCTGCGACATTCCAGAAGATGATGAATGAGATATTCCACGATATGTCGGATGTCTGCGTGGTGTACATTGATGACCTTATGATATTTACGGATACGGATGATCAGGAAAAGCATGATAGAATCGTGCTAGAAGTTTTGAAATGTTTACGTGATAATGATCTTTATGTTAAACCCGAGAAGTGTCACTTCAGAGTCACTGAAGTTGACTTCCTCGGTATGATCGTTTCACGGGATGGTATCAAAATGGACCCTGAAAAAGTTAATGCTATTTTGAAATGGCCAGAGCCGACGAATGTGAAGCAGGTTCGCGCATTCTTAGGTCTCGGCAATTTCTATAGACGCTTTATTAAAGATTATGCAATCATGGCTAGGCCCATGACGGACCTTACGTGTAAGGATACGGTATTTACCTTCGGAGAGAAGGAACGTGCTGCATTTGAGGCTTTGAAAGCTGCCTTTACTCATGCTCCGGTACTCCAGTACCCTGATCAGGATCGCGAATTCCGTCTGGAAACAGATGCGTCTGAGTTCGCCGTCGGGGGAGTGATATCCGTGAAGTGTGAAGACAGCGAATTCAGACCTGTCGCATACATGTCACATTCCATGACACCTCCCGAACGAAATTATCCTATTCACGATAAAGAAATGCTTGCCATCATAAAAGCAACTGAGGCCTGGCGCCATTATCTCAAAGCCACTCCTTACGCTTTTGAGATATATACGGACCACCATAATTTAACGTACTTTACCAAGTCACAGAACCTGTCTAAGCGCCAAGCACGCTGGCAAATGTGAATGACACGGTTTAACTACTCGTTAATTTATAAAAAGGGAACTCGGATGCATGTTGCAGATCCGCTTAGCAGGCGATCGGACCATTACGTATCTAGTTCAGAAGACAACAAGGACCAGGTCCTGTTGAACCCGGTATCTATTAAACTGGTCGATGTCACTGATCAGTCTTACGAAGAGTGACAGTCGCTCATTATGAACTTTCATGACACTCCTGTTGCTGGGCATAAAGGAGTAAAAGCTATGTATAATGCGCTCAGGAAGCACTATTCTTGGAAAGGGATGAAAGAACAGATTCAAACCTACGTGAAGCACTGTCAAAAGTGCCAACAGTCTAAGGTGTTGAATCAAAAGACTTCTGGAAGTCTTGTTCCTCTCCCTACCCCTAGTTGCCCGTGGCTTGATGTCACTATGGACTTTACCGAGATGCCGGAATCCCTCAGTTACAATTATATATTAGTTGTAGTTGATCGGTTCTCCAAGGAGGTCGTGTTTGTGCCTTGTACAAAGGAGGAAACCGCCTTGTCAACCGCTGAGTTATTTAGAGACCATGTCTGGTGTCAACATGGACTCCTGTCTTCCATTGTGTCTGACCGTGGATCAGTCTTTGCGAGCAACTTCCTGGGGGAGTTGTATAGACTTTTAGGCATAAAAAGGAAAATGTCTACGGCATTTCACCCTCAAACCGATGGTCAAACGGAGCGGTTGAACCGTGAAATTAATCAGTATCTCCGAACCTACGTACACGATCGACAGAGTGAATGGGCTAAGTGGATCAAGATTGCCCAGTTCGTTTGGAACAACACGGTCTCAGAAGTAACTACTGATTCACCATTCGGAATTACCCGGAGTTATTCCCCTCGCATGGGTGTTGAGCCTGTGGATACAGTAGCCCCAGTGGCTAAGGACTTCGCCGTTATATTTAATAAAGTCGTTGAGTCTTCTGAGAAGGCAAAACATAATATGAAGCTTCAGGCGGATAAGCATAGAAATCCCACTTCGGACTATGTTGTAGGCCAACATGTTTGGCTTTCTACGGACAACCTTCATATGCTAAATCATGTTTCTAAGAAGCTTACAGAGAAGTGGATTGGCCCCTATGAAGTCACTCATGTAACCCCGAATGCGGTCGAGCTTAAGCTCCTGAAAACTCTTTGGATCCACCCGGTTGTGAATGTTTCACGAGTAAAACCTTATTTAGGTCCTCTTCCCAGTCAGCCTGTGTCCCGGCCCGGTCCAGTACATGTTTCTGAAGAACGCGATGAAGAGTATGAAGTAGACTATATAGTAGCTTCCCATATTTATAAAAGGCAGCTCCAGTACCTGGTACACTGGAAAGGATACGAAGAACACAAGAGAACGTGGGAACCCTCATCTAATTTGAAGAATTCTCCTCTGGTAGTCGAGCACTTTTACCATGAGAATCCCTCTGCCCCTCAAAAGCTTCATATGACCCGAGTGGACTTTGACTGATTATTTAGTTGTATCCCTGAAAACCTGACAGTTTGCGACACTCAGTTCTGCAGTCTGGAATCCTGCACCTGAGGGGGGAGTAGTGTTATGGACCAACTTTTTATCTTATCTAATTTGCGATTAGATAGTGTTTATCTTATCTTAGTGTACAGCCTCTATCTTATCTACCTAGTCTAGACCTGTACCTCATGCTGAACACGCTGCCACCCTTGACATCATTACGCATAGCCTTAGCTCCACAGTGATGTCATTACATAGCCTTCTCCCTGCACGTAGCCTCATGGATAGCCTCACGTAGCCCTCGTGTATAGTAGTATATATACAGTGCAATCCAGCACCCAGAGGCTCTCCATTTGAGCTCATCTTGGGTCTTTGCTGTAGATACTCGCATCCTATTCCTCCTCAGAGTCTCACGTGTTAGGGTCCTTGGTGTTCTTTGCCTAGGGTCTTCTCATTTCTTCTCCTCTGCCTCCCAGCACTGCCTCTCCTCCCTCTTCACCTGCTTGCAGCAACAATGTTCCTTTGCCTTGGTGTCGAGAACACTTGACTTGTCCTTGCTACCAGACACTAGCTCCGGTGTAGGGGCCTTCATGTTGATATTGAGTGTTTGTGCACTCTTGTGGTGTTGTGTGGCGCATTTGCAGTGATTACTTGAGGTGTTTCCTATCCAGGTTGATCAGGTGATTTGTGGCTTTTGTGTTACACTGTTTTTCCTTGTTTGCTTTGTTTGTGTAGTTGAAATTTTCGTGCCCAGAGTCCTTTCTCTTCAGTCTCTGACACTGGGCACAAGGTCTGTAATCTGTAGCTCTCCTCATAATTTAGTCTCTGACACTGGGCACAAGAGTGCTATTTTGTGGATTATTTGAACAGGTTATGAGCCCTGCGCTCCAGGAACTTTAGGACTACGCTTTAGACCACCCTCCTGCTGCTGCGCAACTTTTTTCGCCTACTACATCGATTTCCACTCTTTGCCTCTCTGCCCCAGCCTCAAAACTCGCTCCCCAGCCCTCCTTTGCTGCCCCCATCGCATTCCCATCCCCATGGCCGACGATTCCACCAGCTCTTCCACTCCTTCCTTCGAAAAACTCGCCTCTTCCAACTACTCCACCTGGAAGGGGGAGATGAAGGCCTTCCTGCGCACCAAGGGCCTCTGGACCATTGTTAGTGGTGCTGAGAAGCGCCCTGATGACTCCCACTCCGACCTCCAGGCTAAATGGGACCTTAGAGCGGACAAGGCTGCAGGTCAGCTGTATCTCTCCCTCTCTGCTGAACAGAGGACGCATATAGAGGCTGTCCAAGACCACCCTGCCAAGATCTGGTCGACCCTGGAGTCTATCCACCTCCAACAGCGTCCAGGAGCTCGTTTCAATGCCTGGGACGACTTTTTCTCGATTAGGAAGAAGGAGGACGAGTCCCTGACCTCTCTCATCGCCAGGATTGAGGACTCTATGTCCAAGATCCAGCAGCTCCGCCCCAAGGACGCCTCCACCCCTTATACCATCAAGGACCTCGATAATGAGCTTATTTGTATGGCTATGGTGCGATCCCTGGGCGATGACTACTCCCACTTTGCTTCTTCTCTACTTCTCTTCCAGTCTTTGGAGAAAGACAGGCTCAAGGAGGCTTTCCTAGCGGAGGAGTTACAGCGCAAGCGTCGCCCTGAGGCTACCACTGGGTCTGAGGCAGTCCTGTTCGCCTCTGGCAGCACCTGCAAGTGTCCCCCTTCTGTGTCCTGCACTTTCTGCGAGTACTCGAACCACTGTGTCCACAAGTGCCAGAATCTTGTCAAGGCCAAGACCAACTACTTATCCCAGAAGTCCAAGCGCACTAAGAAGGGTGGTAACGCCGCAAATCAAGCCTCTGACGCGTCCAGCTCCTCTCAGACCCCTGCAGATGCATCCTCTGGCTCCCAGTCCGCTTCCCAGGCCATGGAGTTCGCTGGAAATGCAAGTCTTCGTTCCTTTGACCCCTCCTCCCCACTCTATCCACTCCAACTCGATGCTGACGTCCATTGGAATGCAGACACTGGGGCCACTGCTCATATGACCCCCCATCGCCACTGGATGCGCAACTATACCTCCAAATGTGTTCCAGTGAAGTTGGCAGACAATAAAGTGGTCTATTCTGCTGGGGTGGGGTCTGTGGTGTTTGTACCGGTTATTGGAGGAAGGAAGCAGCGTCCCGTCGAGTTTACCAACGTCCTGCATGTCCCTGACCTCAGGAATAATTTACTCTCTGTGCTATACTTGTGTCGAAGTAAGGGCTTCCTTGTAAGCATTGATGCGACGCAGATGGCCTTCAGACGTCACCCTGGACCTGTTCTCTTCGTTGCAAACATAGGGACAAGCAACTGCGCTTTTCTGGATGGAGAAACCGCCCCTCTGGTCGAATTTGCGTCTGCAGCCACCACTACTCCTCTAGATCTTGACTTGTGGCATAGGAGACTAGCTCACCACCACCTGGCCGATGTGAAGACCTTGCTGCATCACAATCTGGTCACTGGGATGGCCATAGACTCGAAGACTGCCCCAGATCCTATCTGTGAAACCTGCCTGGCTGGTAAGATGCATGCCAATCCCTTCCCTAGCTCTTCATGGCGCGCCTCCAAACCTCTGGAACTCGTCCATAGCGATGTCCACGATGTAGGCCACCTTTCCATGTCTGGGTATCGATACTGGATCACTTTCATCGACGACTACTCGAGATTTTGCTTTGTTATCCCTCTGAAGGCCAAGTCACAAGCTTTTGAGGCCTTTAAGACGTTCAAGGCCTTTGCTGAGAACCAGAGCGAGCGAAAGATCAAGATCCTGCGCGATGACAAGGGAGGGGAGTATATGAGCAACGCTTTCATCGATTTCACGACCCAATGTGGCATTCTTCGCCAGCATACTGTCAGGAATCGACCCCAGCAGAATGGAGTTGCAGAGCGTGCTAATAGGGTTCTATCCGAGCGGATTACTGCGATGTTGGACGAGTCTGGCCTTGCCAAAGGTTTCTGGGGCGACTGTCTTGCCTCTTTAGTCCATGTCTGGAACAGGTGTCCTACTGAGGCCATCAAGAATGCTACTCCCTATGAACTGTGGCATGGGTGCAAGCCTGATGTCTCCCACCTTCGAGTTTGGGGATGTACTGCCTATGTGCATGTGCAGAAGGACAAGAGGCGCCCTCTGGAGTCCCACATGGAGAAATGCGTCTTTCTAGGCTATCCTGAGGGTTACAAAGGCTGGAAGTTCTATAATCCCACCTCCAAGCGTACTCTCATCTCTGAAAGGGCTGATTTCGACGAAAGGTACTTCCCTATGTCCAAAAGATCGCCCTTACCATCCCAGCCTCCCCCTACTGCTCCTGCTGTTGTCCCACCTTCGCCCCCAGTTGAATACTACAACCCTGGTGCGACTCTGGACTCTGAGAGCGAATGCAATGAGGTACTGGATCATGGGGGGGCGCCTATACCTTTACCTGCTAATCCAGAACCTCCTGCTGTTCCAGATGAAGCTCCTGCGCCTCCTGTGCGCACTCCATCCCCAGAACCACGTCCCAGACCTCCTAGTCCCGTCGGAATCGGTGCCAGACTGCCTATGCGCAACAGACAGAAACCCAGAGAGTGGTGGAAGCTCTCCCCTGCGCAGCTTGATGAACCTGATGAGATGGAGGACAGTGATGACGAGTTGGCTATGTCTGCATCTCTCCCTGATGAGCCACTCACATTTGCAGAGGCTCTGACTCGCCCTGATGCGGAAAAGTGGAGACAAGCTGCTTTGGAGGAGCTGGCTGCTCACCAGTCAAATGGTACTTGGACCCTTGTTCCTAGGCCTGCTGGGAGTAAGGTGATCGGTTCAAAGTGGGTATTTAAGGTGAAGCGCAACGCAGATGGCTCTGTAGACCGCTACAAGGCTCGATTGGTGGCCAAGGGCTACAACCAGCGTCCTGGATTCGATTACCTTGAAGTCTTCGCTCCTACTGTTCGCCTTTCGTCCATCCGGGTTATTCTCGCGCTTGCTGCACTCCAGGACCTCCACCTGCACTCCCTTGACGTCTCTCATGCCTACCTCAATGGGGAAATGGACTGTGAGGTGTATATGGCGCAACCTGAAGGCTTTGTGGAGGGAGATCCAAAAGCAAAGGTGTGTCTGCTTCAGAAGGCTATCTATGGCAGCAAACAGGGCGGAAACCGCTGGAACAAGAAGATGCGCTCTGTGCTTGAGTCTCTTAACTTCAGGCAGACCTACTCCGATGCCAGCATCTACATCTACTCCAAGGATGGTGTAACTATCATTCTCCCTGTCTTTGTCGATGATATGACTCTAGCCTCGAAATCTGAACCAGCCATCCAGTCTTTCATCGCCCAACTCAGCCAGCACTTCAAATCGTCCAGATATCGCCTACACTGTCGGAGTATTGGCCAGATTCAACTCCAATCCTGGCTGGACCCACTGGCTCGCTGTCAAACACCTCCTGCGCTATATTAAGGGTACCCTTGACTACTCTATCACCTATTCTCCTGATCCCTCGCAACCTGAGACCTTTATCACCTTCTCTGATGCAGACCATGGTGGATGCAAGGATACTGGCCGCTCTACTGGTGGATATGTGGTCAAGATGGGTACTGGTGCGGTTTCCTGGTCTTCTAAGCTGCAAAACGTCGTTGCTCTGTCTACTACTGAAGCTGAGTATATGGCAGCTGTCCAAGCAGGCAAGGAAATCAAATGGATGCGCAATCTGATGCATGAGCTTGGTATTCCCCTTCCTGGCGCCTCCTCTCTGCTCATTGACAACCAATCTGCGATTTCTGTGGCTAAGAACCCAGAACACCATGGCAGGATGAAGCAGCTGGACCTTTGCTACTACTGGCTTCGAGATGCGGTCCAGGAACAGGCTATCACACCTTCATTCGTCCCTACCACTCAACAGGCTGCTGATCTGCTCACCAAACCATTGACTACACCCAAGGTGAGGGAGTTTTGTCAGATGCTGGGACTTGGTGGATCTGGGGGGAGTTAGTGATTTGCAGAAATGCACAATCAGGGGGAAGTGTTGATATTGAGTGTTTGTGCACTCTTGTGGTGTTGTGTGGCGCATTTGCAGTGATTACTTGAGGTGTTTCCTTTCCAGGTTGATCAGGTGATTTGTGGCTTTTGTGTTACACTGTTTTTCCTTGTTTGCTTTGTTTGTGTAGTTGAAATTTTCGTGCCCAGAGTCCTTTCTCTTCAGTCTCTGACACTGGGCACAAGGTCTGTAATCTGTAGCTCTCCTCATAATTTAGTCTCTGACACTGGGCACAAGAGTGCTATTTTGTGGATTATTTGAACACTTCAACCAGTCTTTGGACTCAGTGGCAGCTGGGGTGATGAGGCTGGTGGACATAGTGGACATGTTGTTAGATGACAGGAAATTGGGGGTAAAGGCAAAACTGGTCTGATATTTATAGATCCAAATTTTGTACTCAGACAACCACTCCGGACTCCACATTGTTCTAGGTGACCACACAACTGCCTCATTGCAGCCTCATGGGTTTGGCCCCTAAAAGGGGGATACTGTTACAACCATGTCCAACTCTGAGTCTCATCCAGTCACTCCAGTCACATCCCAGCACTCTAGCCCAACTCTGGTTGCTCACATCCATAGCTTCTTCTGCACCCCCAAACCTGCTTGAAGATGGTGGGTTCCAGTCTTTAGGTATGTATGCATCAAGGGTGCCATGCTGTGAATTTACAACTTCAACTTCATCAATTTCAGAAAAACAAACCAGATTGTTGACCCAGCGATGGCAATGAGATGTGGGTTGGTTCATGTGTCACTGAATAGCTTCGTCCAATGGCAATATCTTTCCACAGCTTGGGCATCGTGGCATGGCAATATGGTAGTGGAGTATCTCATGTGAAAGAGCACAAGCAAGTGACGATCTGCTACAACTATGTTGCTTTTCACTTACCATGTCATCCCTACCCCCTTCTTCCTTTCCTCCAACTACCCCAATGACTACAAAAATGGACTTAAGCAGTGCCATTTCAGATCACACTGGTATCACAGAAATTTTTGCAATCAGTTCAAGGCCTGTGGTGCAGATGAACAAGTTCGAACATACCTCCCCACCTCTATCTCAATCCCTATCCCCTTTGATGCATACCAGCTCTCTCTCCTTGCACAATGAATTGCTCAGCTCAACTGCCATTGACCCCTCCACTCTATTATCTGAGTCTGTCAAGACTGGTTCTTCACTGACCTGATCTCTATGGAGGGTCTGTAGGGAATGGCATGGGTGTACCCATGGGTGTCCACCTGCATACCCACACCCAGATCCATGCTAATTAAACACCCAGACCCATGGGTCCAGGTGTCTTGTCGGATCACAGATTTTGCCACCCAAAAAGACACCCACATGGGTGGGACCTTTGGGTGTAGTAATACTATATACTGAAGTCAATATATGTATTAATTTGTAGCTACTACATGATATGGTACATTATCACACTAGAAGTTGTTGTGTGATCATGCTGGATGGAAGGATCATTGCCTCTGTTGTCCTGGTGCTGGTGTGCATGCACTGGCATCATTGTTGTTGTCTCACCTTGCCACAGGTGTCTCATTGTCTTGTGAGGCTGGGTGTAGGGGTGGTCACCTCTGTTGTCCTGGTGCTGGCATGCATGCACTGGTGTCATCATTGTCATCTTGCTGTGGGCATCTTAATAGTGGTGCTCAAGGTGCCTCTGGAAGGGTTCTGGAAGTGCTCTGGAAGTGCTCTGGAGGTGCTCTGGATGCAGGCCATTTTTAAACCCTGGGGCTTGTGCTAATTTCACTATCGTAGCATATCAAATATGATGCTGATTTATTTGAGTACCATACTCCCATCGTTCGGGAGCTACCAACATGCCCCGAAATTCTGTGCGCAAGAATATCTTGAACCAACTCGACAACACAACCCTTACTATTGTAACTGCAAGGCTAGAAAATGTGTCGTGGAATGGAGGATAGTAGCCCGAGTTCAGCCTCCAGTTGGGGCGAGTCCAGTCTCTCCCAGACCCCCCTCTTCACTCTGTCGTCACCGATCTCACTGATCTCATCAGATCTTGAGTCCAGCTCCTCTGATGACTCTACGGTTGAACGAGATGCTCGATATGCCCGGCTCCTAAATGGAATCAGTGCGCTTAGAGACGAAATCGAGTATGCCCGCGTACTTGAAAAACCAGATGTGCCGATGATGCGTGCACCCCAGCTATGCCTCCTTGAACACTTTGCGGATCATAGACCCCACTTATTTATCAAGCGCCTTCGTGTGTGGCCATCGATTTTTGATCGCATCCTCAATCAAATCAGTGACCACCCTATTTTTCACAGCCGCTCTGAAAACCGCCAGTTGCCTGTTGCCATTCAATTGGCGATTTTCCTCTTCCGTGCAGGGCATTATGGGAATGCGGTGTCGCCTGAGGATGTCGCCCAATGGGCTGGGGTGAGCGTTGGGTCGGTTGTCAATTGTACCAATCGTGTCATGATTGCTGTTCTGGACGAACACGACCAATTTGTCAGAATTCCATCCGAGGACTCGGAGGATATGGAGAAAGCCTGGGTCTTTACTGAATCACGCACCTGTCCAGCCTGGAAAAATGGCATTTTTGCCGCTGATGGTTCAAGTATCCCCCTGTTTGAAAAGCCTCATATGTTTGGAGAATCATATTATGACAGAAAGTCAAGATACTCCCTCAACTGTCAGGTGGGTACTTAAACAAGCATATAAAGTAGTAGGACTTACATGTCATATAGCTTGTTATCATGCCACATAATTTACTTGTTGTGGACTATGTGTTGAGTGGTGTAATCTCAGCACCTCACCTCACTAGTTCTCAAGCTAGTACTTGGGTTAAACCCCCCCAAGTAAGCCATGTACCCTTGACCATATAGCTCAGTGGTTAGAGCACCTGGTATAGACCTAGGAGGTCTAGGGTTCAATTCCCTGTCTGGTCACATTACTTTTAACAGGTTATGAGCCCTGTGTGCTAAAGTGGTGATGTTCCTGATAAGTCCCAGTGTCCTAGTAAGCCCTTTAAAAAGGAAGGCAACCCCCATGGGGTTAGTAAGCCCTACCATCAAGGCAATGGACCCGATTAGGCAATGGATTCCCACGCCTGCACTTTGTAATAGTGATGTGCTGGATTAGGGGAGGCTGTTGAGTGGTGTAATCTCAGCACCTCACCTCACTAGTTCTCAAGCTAGTACTTGGGTTAAACCCCCCCAAGTAAGCCATGTACCCTTGACCATATAGCTCAGTGGTTAGAGCACCTGGTATAGACCTAGGAGGTCTAGGGTTCAATTCCCTGTCTGGTCACATTACTTTTAACACTATGGGCTCGGACACCCAGGAAGCATTCATGATGCATGGGCATTTCGGGGCACCTGTATCGCATCAGATCCTGCAGAATTTATCCCACAGGGTCACTGGATGTGGGCAGACAGCACATATCCAACAGAGACTTGGTGCGCTGTCCCCTTCAAAAAGCCTAGGGGAGGGGGATTATCTCGAGATCAAAATGTGTATAACAAACATCTTTCCAAGGTACATACCTTACTATCCCACAGGGATCGCATATTGATCGGATAAACAGATTCGCGTGCGTGTTGAACACGCATTTGCTGCCTTGAAAGGTCGATTCCAAAGTCTTTGTGAAGTGCGCATGAAGATTCGGACAGAAAAGGATACAAAGGTGGCAATATTCTGGGTCCTTTGCTGCATCATTTTGCACAATATGATTGTATGCTTTGAGGAAGAAATGGGGGAGAATGTCATGCCCTCGACTGACTGGGCAATTAATGAAGGAAGTGGCTTGCACGATGAAGACGTGGTGGAGGTTGCAGAGGCTGTAGGAACTCCTGGTCAGCAATTTCGCATGGGGCTGCTAGATAAACTGTTTCAGCATCTCGGACGGGAGCGTACCCATACATAAACACATTCCAGCCAACAGCGGATGTTGGGGGTTCTTGAGGTCTTTGATGGAGTAGATGTCACAGTAAGGGGGTCCCAAGCGAGTTCAGACCTTTGTTCATGAAATAAAATCCTATGCCTGACACGCATACACGTTGGTGTGAGATGGGCAACGCAAACAAGAACACAAGATACACAAGTACATACACGAATTTCCCACCAAGGAAGGATACTGGGCCCTATAACAGTGGTACAATGTCAGATGTGAGCAATGAAGTGGATGTGACGAGCTGGGAGATGGGGTGAGCAACAAGACAGGACAAGCAACAAGATGAGATGAAACAACTTGATCAAATGCACCCGGCACAAGATAAAATGAGATGAGAAACTAAGGGACACAGTAATGAAGAAGCGAGGGTCTTGAGTCTAAGCAGGAGGAGTGGGCTGCGAGGAGCCACCATTGGCCTTCATGAGTTGGGCGAGCTGAATTTTGAGTTGAAGTGTTTCAGCCTCACTGAGGAAGGCACTTTTCTCAGCGTTCTTCAGCTCGATGTCAAGCTTCTTCATCTCTTGCTCTTTCCGATGCCTTTCCTCCATATCCTGCTGCTGTACCTTGATCTCCTCCTTCATCAAGTCTGGCTCCCGACCCTTGATAACATACTCCATTTTTGCAAGGTAGCGTGTAGTTTTATTAGAGGATGAGGATGCTAACATTGCCTCGACTTCCTGATTCAAATCGCTGACCTGGTTTTGAAGTTGAGACTTGCCACGGTTGGCAGCTTGGACAGAACTTGCCTTTGTTGAGCTTGTCTTTGGGTCGGAGGATGAGGGCAAAGACAATCTCCCACCAGTTTTCCGCGAAGAAGATGAAGTTGATGAAGATGTTGTAGACACAGTTGAGTGGGGGGGATGGTGGTATGGCAAGGACTGACGGAATACAGAGTGGCTGTTAGTCAAGGGTGTACGAGCCTTGCGAAACATTGAGAATTGAGAGCGTGGACCACCACTACTTGGTGTCAAAGGGTGATGTGGATACGGCTATCAATTTATCAGTGATTTTCATTAATTCAGTTCAAGGGAAATATACCTGATCTCCTTGAGCTGATATGGAGTCCATGTCAATATCTTGCTCATTGTTGCCCATATCCATCTGCTCCTGCTCCCAGTTGAAGTCTGGTGTTGGCCATTCATCGTATGTGGCTTCTTCTTCACCCTTGTTCATTGTTGGGCACAATGGCACTGTGGCCTCCTCACATCCACCACCCTCAACAGCCACCTGATCTTCATCTGCTTCGTTGGGCATCTCCATCGCATTAGGACCCATCAAGTTCCCATCAGCTTCTGTAGGGGGAACATCAGCAGAGGTCCCTGCTCTAGTACTCAATGTCTTCTTCGGGCCAGCCGTCCTGCCATCCTGGAAAATCCCATAAAGCTCCTCTCCATAATTTTTATCCGGGGTGGAGTTGATACCATCAGGGTCAAACAATGGGTTGCCCTGCCAGATGGAGTGTAAGTCATCATACCAAGGGAAACTATTGAGAACATCCTCTGCATGTATACGTTGTAAGCACCTCTGTTCTCGATCATCAATCATGCAACGTACGCTGAAGATTTGCAAATTTTGGGTGGCCAGGTATGATACCTTCCCCTGATTGATTGAATCACCCACGATGTTTGCAATAGAGTCCCTTCAGCCTAACCAATTAAAAGTAAATTTCATGGACTGGTGCAAGGGGGGAACTCACGTGGCAATTCAGTTGCCCACACTGGTCTGAAACTTGGCTGGGCTCGCCGCATACATCTCCTGGTATTCAGTATCATTCGCGAAAATGGCCTGGGAAACAATGGCCTGGACATCCTTTTTGTTGTGGCCCAATGGCTGCTCGGTTGGTAGGGGTGGTAGATCAGCAGCGTTTTTATTGCTGAAGAGAATGCGGGAATTAGCAGGATGGGTAAGAAGCCAGTTAACAAGTTTATTGGTTACGAGAATTATCCCATTGAATATTTTTGGGATGGGTGCTTCCTGATGAACCCTCAGTAGCAACTGCTGGACCCTTGCCTTTTGCACCAGTGAGATTCGTAGCAGGGGTTTGCAAGTTTGATCCACCACTAGTGCTTGCATTTGCAGCGGGTCGTTTGGGTCCCCCTCGATGGGGTGGTCCACTTGTGGAAGCCATGGGTCCTACTAAGATGGCCTGCAGGCGGGCAGACCGTCGAGGGCGTGGTCGTAGGGGAGGCATCACTATTCGAACTCCGCCTGGCCTCATTGCCAACAGTGAGTCAGCATTCTGTGTTTGTCAGAGCATTTCCAGAGGCACCTTGAGCACCACTAATGTCTTTGTGCTGGTATGGACATGTTGCCGACTCGCCATGATCATCTTCATTGTTATGGTGTGGACGTGCTGCCACTGTCACCATTGTTGTCATCACCATGTCATGGTGGCATTTGCCATGCATGCCTCATTGTCGTTGACTTTGTTGTGGTGGTGGCTGTGCCATTGACACTGGTTTTTGTCATTGTTGTTGTCATTCTGGTGTGTATGCACTGCCATTGTCATCATTGTTGTTCTGGCATGCATGCACTGCTGTCATCATTGTCGTTGTCTCACCATGGCATTTTCCATCAGCATCTCAACATTGTCATCTTTGTCATGCTCATGTGAAAATGCTGCCATTGTTGTCATTGTCATTGTTGTCATCCAGAGGGACATGATGGCCATGATGCTGATGGTTGTGCAGATCGTCATGATCATGGGTGCATCGTTGTGGTGGTCATGGTGGTGGCTGCACTGTCAATGCTGGTCATTGCTGTCATCCATGTGACCATGGGTGCATAGTAAACCAAGCGACGGCGAGCAGAAGGTAGACAGAGAAGGACTGGGGAGCAATGTTGAAAGGTTAGTAGTCAAGGTGATCAGAGTAGGAGAGGGCTTACATTGGTACAGTATGTAGTTGAATACTATGATATGCGAGAGTACTATGTTATGTAATCAACTTCTGTGTGTGGCTGTACCCATGCCCATGGGTGAGGGTTTTGGTGTGGGTGCCCCAGTGCTGACCCACACCTGCACCCGTGTGGTACTCACACCTGGGACCTGCATGGGTACACTTGTACCCCTGTTTTTTCCTAGGGGTCTGGTTGGTCTAGCAGTAAGACCAAGGTGCTACATAGTGTAGTCATACTTCCTGAGTATTAGGAAGGCCGACCAAGGGTTATACAGAGAGTCCAAGGGTAAACAGTCAGCAACCAAGTACTTGTAAAAGGACAGAGATGGAGAGTACGAAGGGTGAACAGATGAGAAGTATCTTATTTGATATTTAAACTGGAACTACAACAGACTGAGTATATAGGTATTTATTCTGAGTAGAATGGAAGAGGCGATGTATGGGAAGGTGGGATTACTGATGAATGATGAGTGCAGTCGCACTGAGTAAGTATGGTAAGTGTGAGAGTATTGTATTAGTAATGAAATGGGATGGGAACATATAGTAACCAGGAACAAGAAAGGAAACATATTAAGCAATTATACAGAGAGACAGAGCAGACAATGAACTCACTGATTGGTGGTGATACAGGACAGATAGACAGAAATGGAAAAGGGAGTTGTCACGACCATGACATCCGATCACCCTGTACCCTATTGTCCGATTGCGTCCACGTGTTTGCCGTCCGTTTTATTGTATGTACTCCCTTTTCTGTTTCTCTCTATCTGTCCTGTATTGCCACCAATCAGTGAGCGTGTTGTCCGATCTGTCTCTCTGTACAATTACCTAATATGTTTCCTTTCTCGTTTCCGGTTACTATACGTTCCCATCCCATTGCATTACTAATATAATACCTATTGGTAATCCGGTTATTGCACTTACCGTACTTACTCAGCGCACAGTGCGACTGCGCTCGTCGTTCGTCGGTAATCCCGACTTCCCGTACATCGCCTCATCTGTTCCACTCAGTATAAATACCTAGATACTCGGTCTGTTGTAGTCTCAGTTCGAATATTGAATAAGATACTTCTCATCTGTTCTCCCTTCGTACTCTCTGTCTCTGCCCTCATGCAAGTACTCGGTCGTTGACCGTTTACCCTTGGACTCTCCATCACACCCTCGGTCGGCCTTCCTAATACTCGGGAAGCGCGACTACGCTATGTAGCATCTCGGTCTTACTGCTAGGCCAACCTCTGACCCCCAGACCCCTTGTAGAGATCAGATCGGTGAAGAACCGGTCTTGACAGTCGGCCACAAGTTCTGATGCGTGTCTGAGCTCGGTCGCGATCAACCAGGATGTTTCTTCATTGGTACCTTTGTAACCAGCCCATTTAACTAGGTAGAGGAGTGGGCATTGACGTCGACATTGGTCAAACTTTGAATCGAGGATCTTGGTGATCTCGAATTCGGCTTCGCCGTCGACTTCAATGGGAGGTGGTGGAGGTTGAGACCGATTCGGTATTGTGTTCGGTGTCAATGGTTCGAGCTGTGAGACGTGGAAGACAGGGTGGACAGCACGCATAGAGTCAGGGAGACAGATTGTGAATGATAGGGTGCCAACTTGGGCAACGATTGGGTAGGGGCCAAGATTCTTTGATGGTCGGGTAGACCTAAAGTACTTGGCTTTGACGAATACTTGATCACCGACTTTGAAATCGGGTGCAGGTGATCTTCTGGCGTCAGCGGGGCCTTGGTACCTTTTCTGGGCAGCAGCCATCTCTTCACATAGGTACTCATGCAATGACTCTAAGTCAACTGCATATTCCCTTGCCCAAGCTGATGAGAGATTGCACTCGGGATGCACAGCAAGGTTCAGGTGGTATCCTTTGTTTGCAAAGAACAGTGATACACCAGTCATAGTGCTAGGGGCATTGTTGTAGGCAAACTCAGCGAGAGGTAGTAGGTCCGACCAATTGTCCTGCTGGTAGTTGCAGTACATCCTAAGGTATTGTTCGAGGGTTTGATTAGCTTGCTCGGTCTGTCCATCACCTTCTGGGTGATAGCCCGAAGTGAAATGTAATTTCATATCTAAGGCCTTACTGAGTGATCAGAAGAAATGGGAGATGAACTCTGAGCCTTGGTCAGATGTTACATGTGCAGGGACGCCATGCTTAGCAAAGACATGGAGTAGGAAGAGCTGTGCGAGCTCGGGGGAAGTTATTGTGTTGTGAGTCAGGATGAATATGGCTTGCTTTGATAGTCAGTCTATGACTACCAGTATGGCTGTGAAGCCAGATGAGGATGGGAGTTGCTCGATGAAATCCATCGAGATGGACTTCCATGGTCGGTCGGGGACCAGTAATTGCTTGAGCATCCCATAGGGTCAGTGACGTGGCGTCTTAGCTCGGGCGCAGGCCATGCAGGACTTAACGTAGTCCTTTATGTAGGTATGAATTCCTGGCCATGTGTATTCGTGACGGATGAGCTCTAGAGTGCAATTCTGACCAAAGTGTCCCAATAGGGGATGGTCATGCTTGTATCTGAGGACACGAAGACGTATGTCATCGGCCTTGGGGACGTACATGCAACCATCAAGACATTGGTAACCAGTCTCATTGGTCAACCATTGGGGATTCAATGTGTCCAAGAGGTGGGCTTTAGCAATGGGATCGGTCGGGAGATTAGCTAGGATATCGGCATGGAGATGCTCAACGTCCATGAGTACACTAGCTCTGAGTACTGGGGTGTGTAGGTATGTCACGCGAAGGGAATCGGTGAGCTGTTCAGCCGTGAACACTGGTCGGAGGTTCTGTGGATTGACTCGGGCGAAGCCCCTATCCCCCTCTTTGGGGTAGACGTCCCAGCGTCTAGTCAAGGTGTCGGGCTTTGCACCAAGTTTACCAGGTTGGAAACGAATGATCAGGTTGAAAGATGAGAGATATTCTGACCATCGGGCTTGCTGATGGGTGAGAACCTTAGAGGTGGAGAAATACTCCAAGTTTTTGTGGTCAGTCACGACGTCAATCGGGAAGGCAGGGCCCTCCAGATAATGACACCAGGTTTTGAAGGCCTTGAAGATAGCGAGGAGCTCCTTGTCGTGGGTATCCTAATTTAGCTCAGGTGTGATCAGAGTGCAAGAGTAGAATGCAATCGGTTGGATCTCGTCATCCGAACCGGTGATGGACAAGATACCGGCGATCACGTAGTCTGACATGTTGGTCTTGACCGTCAGTTGGGCGCCTGGCTGGAAGTGGGTGAGGATGGGAGCTGTGGTGAAGGCCCTCTTGAGTTGGTTGAATGACCGTTGGCAGACGTCGGAGAAATCCCAAGGGGCATCTTTCCATGTCAACCAAGTTAATGGAACCACTATATCAGAGTAATTGAAGATAAATTGACGGTAAAAGTTCGCGAAGCCGAGGAAGGACTGAATGTCCTTCACCTTGCAAGGTTCAGGCCAATCACAGATTGTCTTGACTTTGTCTTGCAACATCGTCAAACCATCGGGGGAGAGGAAGTACCCGAGGTACTCCACTGAGTCCGAATGGAACTCACACTTTTTGGGTTTGGCATAGAGCTTGTGCTTGTGGAGTCGCCGAAGCACTTCCCAAATGTGTTTGGTATGGTCCTCCATGTTGTCTGAGTAGACTAATATGTCGTCGAGGTAGACTACGATGCAGACATCGAGCATGTCCACGAAGACCGAGTTGACAAACTGCTGAAAGGCTGCAGGGGTGTTGGTGAGACCGAAGGGCATCACCTGCCACTCATATGAGCCATAGCGAGTCCTGAAAGCAGTTTTCCACTCATCACCTTCAGCAATGTGAACCAGGTGGTAAGCATGTTGAAGATCAATTTTAGTATAGACCTTTGCCCGACTCGGAGAGTCGAGTAGGTCGGAGATGAGGGTTAGAGGATACCAATCCTTCTTTGATATCTTATTGAGTCCTCGGTAGTTGACGCAAAGTCGTAGGAAGCCATCCTTCTTGACAAAGAGGACAGGGGCTGCATGGGAGGATGAGGTCGGACGGATGAAACCAAAGCAAAGGTTTTCGTCGATGAATGCCGGAAGGGTTTCGAGCTCGACGGGGGAGAGAGAGTAGAGTCTACCGGGCAGTAATGGCACTCCTTCTTCTAGTTCTATCTTGAGGTCGTATTCCCGATGAGGCACGAGTACCGATGCTTTCGCCTTGCTAAAGACGTCAGCAAAGTTGTGATATACCTCAGGGATGGAGGGGAGGTCAGGAGTAGTGTTAACTGATGCAGCACGAAAGCTACCGTCAGGCTTCAGCTGAATAGAGAACTGTTGAGAACCATCGAGCTGGCAGGCCTTTAGAAAGGCTGCAGCGTTGATGAGAGCAATAGGAGGTGCCCGAAGACCGGGAGCCTGAGGCGAGTCGGTCAGGGAAGGAGACGAGACTGACATAGCGTCAAGTCTCGGCGTGCTCGGTGAGTGCACTACTGGGTCAGGGAGTGAGCTCGGGGTTGGCACTTGCTGCATGGATGTTCTGAACTTGATACTGCTCAGTACCCAGTCAATCGACGGATTGTATCGGGTGAGCCAGTTGTGTCCGAGAACAATCTTACAGTCAGAGTCCAATGGGGTGACATAAAATGTCATTGGGGTGACGTCGCCAGAGGGAAAACGGATAGGTAGATCAGTTGCTTTGGTAATTATGGTGGTGGTGGTACTGTCGAATAGACGGAGAACGATTGGGGATACCGAGTAGCGTGAAAGAGTGTTCATATTGGCAAATGATGGATCTACAAAATAATGGGTGGAACCCGAATCTACTAACATGGGGAAAGATTGTATATCGCGGTCACTGATAGTAACCTGAGGTCGGAGAGAGTTTGGATAGGAAAGAGTGGCTGCATTGAGTTGGGCCTCCATAGGTGCACAGTCGGGAACAACGCAACTCCCACTCTGTGTGGAGTCTCAGGAGTTGCTATCTATTTTTTTGCCTCGGTGGAGGCCGTCGGTTTGGCTTCCGACATGTTTGTGGTAGCGGCAGTAGCTGCCATAGCCTTGGCTGCTCGAGAGCCAGACTTGGGGCAGTCCTTGGCCTTGTGGCCAGTTGCACCACAGAACATGCACAGATTCATGTCGAACCTGCGCTTATGTTCCTCAGAGGTCAGCTTGCCGTCCTTGCCGAGCTTGTCTGAGAGCTCAGCAGTCTTGCCTGACTTGTTAGTTTTCTGAGTCGGGGTTGATGACAAAGAGGACTGGGCAGCATTGCCCGAGGATTTACCCTTGTCGGTCTTACCTGACTTGGTGTTGGGGGTGTTGGTACTAGTGCTGGTAGAGGTCTTGTTCTGACGAGTGACCTCTTCCTTGCGTTCCCAATATTAGGCATCGATCTCCTGGGTGAGAACGCAGAGACCGTTCAGAGTGCGCAGTTTACTGATGCGGCTTATCTCGTCCTTGATTCAGTTGGGGAGTCCTGTGTAGAAGTGATGACACAGGGTGCCATCACCGTAGCCCCGAACCTGGGACGTGATGCGGTTGAAGTCAACCATGTATCAGTTGGCACGATGGTTTTCCTTCATACAGAGGTGGTCGAGCTGATGCTTGGCGTCGGCAACAGGGTCGTGGGGACTGAAGGTTGTTTGGAGTTCGATAATGAACTCTTCCCAGTCGGTCATCCAGATTGGACGATTGTGGGGGTCTCCTGCACCCAGTAGGTCTGGCTCAAACCATTTGGGAGCCATTCCTTTGAGGTACGATTGCGTGAACGTGACCTTGGTTCGGTCAGTACGAAACACCTTTGGTCAGTCCTGGAAGTTGAGCTTGCACTGGACTAGAAATGTGCGCAACTTCTTTGGATCGGTCCCATCAAAGGTGTTGGGTTTGCGCACCTTGGTGTGAGATGAAGACTCAGATGAGTGCAAAGATCATGCGAGTCTGTTGATAGCGATGGAGAGGTTATTGAAAATGACTAGACCGGCCTCTTCTTGGTCGGGGATGCACTCAATGGGGTCTTCACCGCCATCATCAGGGTTTGGGTCATTGGGGTCATCAGGACCATCACCGCTGGGACCACCGTCACCGGGGCCATTGTCATTGGGATGGTCATCACCTAGGTCATTGCTGAGATCTGGGATGAAGGCCCCAGGTGGGCGACGCTGAGCAGGGGAGGAGGCTCTCCAAGCAGAGAAGCCTTGGAATTGGGAGACAGAGTCGGGTGAGTGCCTGAGGCTAGTCAGAGCACTCAAAGCAGCCGCCTGACAAGTGTCAGACACTGAGGGTTCTGGGTTGTTTGCGCGAGCAGTGCGCAAGCGGGTTTGGATTGTCCTGGACATAGGTGATTGTGAACTCGTACAAGACTAGAGTTTGAATATACTGTCAAGACCGGTTCTTCACCGATCTGATCTCTATGAGGGGTCAGGGGGTCAGGGGTTGGTCTAGCAGTAAGACCGAGATGCTATGTAGCATAGTTGCGCTTCCCAAGTATTAGGAAGGCCGACAGAGGGTCTGACGGAGAGTCCGAGGGTAAACGGTCAATGACCGAGTACTTGCACGAGGGCAGAGACGGAGGGTTCGAAGGGAGAGCAGATGAGAAGTATCTTATTCAATATTCGAACTGCAACTACAACAGACCAAGTATCTAAGTATTTATACTGAGTAGAATGGATGAGGCGATGTACAGGAAGTCGGGATCACCAACAAACGACGAGCGCAGTCACACTGCGCACTGAGTAAGTACGGTAAATGCGATAACTGGATTACTGATAGGTATTATATTAGTAATGCAGTGGGACGGGAACATATAGTAACCGGAAACAAGAAAGGAAACATATTAGGTAATTGTACAGAGAGACAGATCAGACAACGCGCTCACCGATCGGTGGCGATACAGGACAGATAGAGAGAAACGGAAAAGGGAGTACATACAATAAAACGGACAGTGAACGCGTGGACGTGATCAAACAATAGGGTACAGGGTGATCGGATGTCACAGTCATGACAGTACTCCCTTTTCCATTTCTCTCTATCTGTCCTGTATCGCCACTGATCGGTGAGCGTGTTGTCCGTCTGTCCCTCTGTACAATTACCTAATGTGTTTCCTTTCTTGTTTCTGGTTACGATATGCTCCCATCCCGTTGCTTTACTAATACAATACCTATCGGTAATCCGGTTATTGCACTTACCGTACTTACTCAGCACGTAGTGCAACTGCGCTCGTCATTCGTCAGTAATCCCGACTTCCCATACATCACCTCATCCATTCCACTCAGTATAAATACCTAGATACTCGGTCTGTTGTAGTTTCAGTTCGAATATCAAATAAGATACTTTTCATCTGTTCTCCTTTCACACTCCCTGTCTCTGCCCTCATACAAGTACTCGGTCGTTGACTGTTCACCCTCGGACTCTCCATCCAACCCTCGGTCGGCCTTCCTACTACTTGGATGTAACGGTCTGACTTTTTATCTTATCTAATCTGTGATTAGATGACATCTTATCTTATTGTAGCATAGTATCTTATCTAGTGCATCTTATCTGTATGTCTGTCTGGATCACAGCCTCGTGCTGTGCATGCTGTATCCCTTGATGTCATTAGCATAGCCTTACCACAGGATGGCAGCTGTGTTCACTGCCTTGTACAGCATACAGCCTCATGGGTAGCCTCACACAGGACACGTGTAGTACAGTATATATACCGCTGCAATCCAGCACCCAGAGGCTCCCCATTCAAGCTCTCTTTGGGTCTTTGCTCTAAGATGCTTGCATCCTTTCCTCCTCAGAGTCCCTTGTGTGGTAGTTCTTTGGGTTTTTTCCTTAGGGTTGTCTCATTGGAAGCACGACTATGCTACATAGCATCTCGGTCTTACTGCTAGACCAACCCCTGACCCCCAGACCCTTCGTAGAGATCAGATCGGTGAAGAACCGGTCTTGACAGGAGTACATACAAGCAATGGATGCAAACACATGGACGTGATCAGACAATAGGGTGAAGGTTTATTGGGTGTCACGGTTATGACAGTATCCCCCTCTTAGGGCCAAGCCCACAAGGCTGCAATGTGTATTCCACACCAATTGTGTGTGACCATTGTCTGGGTTTGAAAATTGGTTAGGGCATATATAAGACTGGCCTTTGGTGATGGTAACCCAACAAATCTCTTCTTTCATAACTACTTTGATTTAATCATGTCTGCTCGCAACACTGACAATGGCAACAACATTGACAGGATGTGTGCCCCCTTGCCTGAGTTGGAAGGAAAACTGACCAACTCAATACAGGTACAAATCACCAAGTTTGACAAGCAATCATGAAGACATTGGGAGCAATTGATGAAACAGGCAGCCAAGCAAGAGGCAAGGAGAATAGCTGAGGAGGCAGTGAAGAAGAAAGCTGAGGAGGAGGTGAGGAGAGTCACCAAAGAGAAACAGAGGGTCAAGGAGCAGGCGAAGAAGGCCACCAAAGAAAAGGTGTGAGCTGATTTTGAGGCAAAGCACAAGGCCAAGGCAGAGGTGAGAGTGAGGGAGAAGGCCACATCACTGGTGGCTGGAGAGGCAATGTGGGAGTGTTTGGGGCTGGGGCTGAAGCCCAAGGTGCATGTTAACTCTTTATTTGACTTTTGCTGACTTATTATTTGATTAGCCTTATCAGGTCACTGCTCATTCCAGACCAATGCTGGTGAAGCAGCAACAGTGGTGGGTGCAAGCTGGCTGATGGTGCACACACACCAACATGTGGTCGGTGTCAGCACTTGAAGGTCAAATGTATCTTCAGCATATCGACAGCCATGATGGAGAGGTTGGTGAGTGGGGAGAAGAGGAAGCAGAGCGAGAAGACAGTGGAGGTAGACACTTTGCCAAGAGGGGAAAAAAAGAGGAAACAGATGAGGAAGGTGATTGCCAATGCTGCAAGCATGGAGGAGATTAAGGTGATGATGGGGGGGTTCTCGGTGGCTGGGCCATTGAGTTGGCCAGACCCAGTCATGCTGGTCTTGGACCGCCGACTGGGGGAGATCATGGAGGCCATTGACTACAACACAAGGGAGCTGGCCAAGCTGGGTCAACAGGTGGAAGGGATCGCCTGGGAGATGAAGAGGGCAGCTGACACAAGGGATCTGAAGGGCAAGGGCAAGGTGATACCTGAGTGGAGCAAAGAGCAGGAGGAGTTGGACAATATGAACAGGGAGAACAAGGAGTCAGGGGACAAAGATGGAGAAGGTGAGTCTGAGTAATTAGTTGGACAGGACTTGTGATTGTGTTTAGTTTGCTTTTTACTTTGTTTTGTGCAATGTCAATAGACTCTCATTCAGTGATTTAGACAACTCAGCATGAAAGGCTTTCTAAGGGGCCTAGTTTAGTTGGATAGGACTTATGATAGTCGGCCACAAGTTCTGATGCATGTCTGAGCTCGGTCGTGATCAACCAAGAGGTTTCTTCATTGGTACCTTCGTAACCAGCCCATCTAACAAGGTAGAGGAGTGGGCATTGGTGTCAATGTCAGTCGAACTTTGAGTTGAGGATCTCCATGATCTCGAACTTGGGTTCACTGTTGACTTCAATGGGAGGTGGTGGAGGTTGTGGCCAATTTGGTATTGTGTTCAGTGTTGCTGGCTCAAGCTGTGAGACATGGAAGATGGGGTGGACAGTACACATAGAGTTGAGGAGACAGATTGTGAATGATAGAGAGCCGGCTTGGGTGATGATTGGGTAGGGGCTGAGATTCTTCTTGGAGAGATTCTTTGATGGTAGGGTAGACCTAAAGTACTTAGCTTTGACAAATACTTGATCACCAACTTTGAAATCGGGTGCAGGTGATCTTTTGGCATCAGCAGGGCCTTGGTACCTTAATGACAATGTAACTTTTCTCATAGCAAGTATTTCAGTATGTTTTATTAGAAATAAAGCATCATATTATTGTTGAAAACATGTTAAGAGAAAACAATAAATTTTTCTTCAAGAAACATGATTGGTCCTGGATACTGATTGGCTGGCTAGAGTGTTATGACCAAAAATATATAGCACATTTTCTAAACATTTATTCTTGTGGAAAAGAGTATCTTTTGATTCAAATTTTCACTGCAGGAAATTGAAAATGTCTACTGTGAGAAAAGTTACATTGTATTTTCTTTATTTGTTTTGCATGGAACAGGCAGAAGAAAAATGTTAAATTTTTTATAGTTCTAACATAAGAAATGATCTCAAATCATGTCTTGGCAAAAGAAAGACAAAAAAGATTCTGTATGATATTTGTCTTTTTTGTGTAACAAAATTGTAAATAAAAGAGTATCTCTTTCTTTTATTTTTTTACAATGTTTTGTCATGAAACATTGAGAAATGCTTGCAGTGTGTGAAGGTGTTGCACAACACAACTTGCCAGATAAGGAAATTTGGTCCAATCTCAACAGCCAATCACAAACCAAATAAACATCCTACTGAAACTCAAACATATGAAAAACATGAAATAACACAGCACACACACCATCTGGTGATCTGGTGATGGTAGTACAGAGGTTCTCATGGCCATTAGAGCTCATATGAATAATATTACAGGTACAATGCCCTACATAGTGCATGATCATTGAAACTTCACCCAAGTTCAACTTGTCTAATTGTGCAAGGTTTCATGCTTTGTAGTTTTGATGGTCATAACAAATAGGATTTTATATGAGCATGGCACAGTGCTTCAGAGGGGCCAGCTGGTCAGAGCCTTTTGGGCTGTTAACAAAGTATTCATTTATGGCCCTACATACAGACATTATACATAAATTAGCATGTATGGGAGGGGAAACAGGTCACAGGAGGGTAGGAAATTCCCCAAACAAAAGTGGGAACATTGCAACTAAAGAAATGTCCAAATGCAGACATGTTTTGGGAGTATTGATGCCTTTCATCACTTATGTAATACTGCAAGAAGTGCTGATGAAGTGACACTCATGCCCCACAGCCCAAGTGACTTGGCTGCAGAAGAGTGCCCCCTTCTTTTGAGAGCAATTACAGTTTCCAAAGATTATCAATGCCATAGGCATATTCAACTACAAGGATGGTACTACATGTATGATCTCTGCTCTTATCTGAAGGTGAGAACAAGGAGGTGATGCTGATGCTGGTTAATTATTTGAAAAATCTTGTGAAATTGTGGCCTGTCATGTATCTTGACTTGTTTTGCACACTCTTCATAATAGTAGATTCAATTGATGTTGACCTCACCTTTGCAACAGTGGCCATAGTGCCACTGGTCACATCACCCCAGCACTAACATGCACACATGCTGCACTACTGTCAAGACCGGTTCTTCATTAATCTGATCTCTATGAGGGGTCAGGGGGTCAGGGGTTGGTCTAGTGGTAAGACCGAGATGCTACGTAGTGTAGTCGTGCTTCCCGAGTATTGGGAAGGCCAACTGAGGGTTTGACGGAGAGTCTGAGGGTAAATGGTCAATGACTGTCAAGATCATGTCCAACTCCGGACTCTGATCCGGTTACTCCGGTCGCGTCGCAGTACTACAGCTCAACTCTGGACCTCTGCGCATAACTCCGGCTCCGGACGTGCACATATCCTTCCGCTAAGTGCAACCCTTTGCATTAGCCTCAATCCAGTCATTACCACACTTCCCCGTCCACCCTGTTGTACCATGAGTTCTCCGTGTCCCGTTTATATCTTCTACCTTGTAGTATTTTCTCCGGACCTTACTTATTTTCGTCGGACCTGACCTAGTCCCAACTCCGGTTGTTCCTTGTCTGCCCTTTGGGCTGTTTACTTGTCACTGTAAATACTCGACCCTAGTTCTCCTTAGTATAAGTACCCTGTACTCCGTCCTGTACTCCTCAGTCTGAAATCAACTATAGTCACTACTCCTGTTCCTGCTTGTCTCTGTCTCTGCCTCCGTCTCCTCTTGACCGGAACCTATGCAAGGGATCAACGCTCGATCCCCTTGTCGTTGAATCCAATCGGTCTCAACTCCAGCCGGACTAACTCCTTGTCCAGCCTCTGTTCTTCTCCTTCGTCTGTTTCCATCCGGACTTGACCGGACCTCTTACCGGAGTAGACCCAGACTTGACAATGACCAAGTGCTTGCATGAGGGCAGAGATGGAGAGTACAAAGGGAGAACAGATGAGAAGTATCTTATTCAATATTTGAACTGAAACTACAACAGACTGAGTATCTAAGTATTTATACTGAGTGGAATGGATGAGGTGATGTATGGGAAGTCGGGATTACCAACGAACGACGAGCGCAGTTGCACTGCGTGCTGAGTAAGTACGGTAAGTGCGATAACCGGATTACTGATAGGTATTGTATTAGTAAAGCAATGGGATGGGAACATATAGTAACCGGAAACAAGAAAGGAAACATATTAGGTAATTGTACAGAGGGACAGAATGGACAACATGCTCACCGATTGGTGGCGATACAGGACAGATAGCGAGAGATGGAAAAGGAAGTACATACAGTAAAACAGACGGCGAATGCATGGACGTGATTGGACAATATGGTACAGGGTGATCAGATGTCACAGTCATGACAGTATCCCCCTCTTAGGGCCAAGAGGTCTCTGGTGACAGCGATGAGGAAACCTCGGACAATCTAAAGGTCCCCCATGCAGGTGATCTTGAGATTTTGGTCCAGAGCAACAGCTCTGGACACAGTGAATAGTACGTCATTTTCCTTGCCTCATGGACTGATTGTGATTTGATACAGAGATATGAGTGCCCGGAATGTATTTTCGTTGTGTTTGATAGAAACTATGTACTACTCTCACCCTTGATTGTAACCCTTCTGTACTGGTTATCGGTTATCGGTCATCGATTTAAACATGCAGTGCGCATCGTGGCCAACACCCTCTGTCATATATCCCAACACTTGTCCACTGGCCCTGACCTTCGTCCATCATGGATCTGTCCAAAGTGAAGCACAGAGGGAAAAAGGTACGGGCTCCCATACTCGACCCATACTACTTGACCAAATGATGATACACCATCTGACTACAGCAAATGAGCAAACCAGGCTCATGAAGCGGCCTCAATCCATCTCACATCTCTGATGCGATGCAAGTTGGTGTGGCCGCAGAATTTCCACTGGATCCAGCATGAATCATATATCTGCCACTTGTTGCTACTGGGACCAAACCCTATGGTGGAGATACACACGCCACGGTCCCCACACTCCCCTGCCAGTCCCAGTCTGGATTCAAGGAATTACTATATGTTGGACCCAGCGGCTTTGTTGCTGCGGAAACTCAGACCAGCAGTGAATCTTATGGCCCTCCAGGTCCCTCTGGGTTTTCCCAGTGGGGCTATGCAACGAATCTCACCATCACAACACCCACCTCCAACCCATTGATTTCAACACCATCAACCCAAGTTTTGCCAACTCTTTGGGCTTTGAGCTGCCCCCAACCATATCCTCTCAGTCAAGTCCAGGAGGTGTTCGCATTCTCACCAGTATGTTGCGATGACACGGGATGTAACACAGCAGCAAGGGTTGGAGTTATCAGAGTCAGTGTCATGTTTTGTGTGATGACATGATTTGAGATCATTTCTTATGTTGGGACTATAAAAAATTTAACCTTTTTCTTCTTGAGAAGGGGGTAGACCTGGTGGTGGCAGTGGTTGCTTGGGAACTGATGTCTCTGCTGCCAAGGGTGGGCAATGGTGGAGAAAGACAGGGGTTAGTCCTGAGGTGGAGATGGATGCAGTGACCAGAGTTGAGCTGGAATGCAGCTATGGGGCTGGAGATGACCAGACTAGATCCAGAGTAGCATCTATGGCTAAGGAGAGGTCAGGCAGGCCAAGGTTAGACCAGAGTTGTGACTGGGAAAAGCATGGATATGACAAGTTGATGACATTAGTGGGCCAATATCTGTCAGATATTTATGTGCCATGGTCAAGCACAATTGCTGCCCACAGGATAGCAATGTCATGACCAGCCACAAGCCTGTTCTGTTGTGATACATTTAGTGTTTGATCCATGGCAATTATTTACATACTATAATGAAAACTGATGAATGCACATACTACATCCTTTTTGTCCTGGGTGTTCATATTCAAGATGATTGGAGATGCCATCTGCATCTGTTGGAAGGTTGAATCATGGGTGCTTTTTATTCAAAGAATCCACAAGGGTTCACTCTTGTTTCCAGTGTCAGAGATTGAAGAGAAAAGACTCTGGGCATGAAAATTTCATGTCTACAAACAAAGCAAACAAGAAGAAACAAAGATAAACACAGGCCACAAATCATGTGATGAACCTTGAAAGGAAATTGCTGGAGTAATCATTAAAAACGTGTTCATAAGCCAACAAGTGCACAAACACCCAATATCAACACCTTTTACCTTTGACAACCTTTCTTGGAACCACATCCTCAGTACCTTCACCACTTTCCTTCTCCACACCAAAAACCTAGTGAGCATACTACTCCCACTTATTCTCCACCCTGTCCCAGCCCTCAAAGAGTTTATCATCATCCAATTCATTATTAATGTTGTGCCTATGTGTTTCAGTAATAATATATGCAGCCACTAATCACACTTACAGGCCATACATAACATCACCTGCAGCACCTTTCCAAGTGGCCATCACCACCACTCTAGCACCATATTGTTTTCACATTTCCTTTGAAACTTCACAGGCAAACTTTCAAACTTTTCCTTCCATGGTTCTATTTGTAATTCAGTATCACACCACCTGTCACTGCAAGCATTTCTCAATGTTTCATGACAAAACATTGTAAAAAAATAGAAGAAAGAGATACACTTTTATTTACAATTTTGTTCAACAAAAAAGACAAATATGATACAGCATTATTTTTGTCATTTTTGTATCAAGACATGATTTGAGATCATTTGTTATGTTGGAACTATAAAATATTTAACCTTTTTCTTCTGCCTGTTCCTTGCAAAACAAATAAAGAAATGACAATGTAACTTTTCTCACAGTAAGCATTTTCAATTTTCTGCAGTGCAAAATTGAATCAAAAGACACTTTATTCCACAAAAATAAATGTTTAGGAAATATGCTATATGTTTTCAGTCATAACACTCTGGCCAGCCAATCAGCATCCAGGAACAATGATGTTTCTTGAAGGAAAATTTATTGTTTCTTTTAACATGTTTTCAAGAATAATTTGATATCTTATTTTTAATAACACATGCTGAAATACTTGCTATGAGAAAAGTTACATTGTCATTTCTTTATTTGTTTTGCAAGGAACAGGCAGAAGAAAAAGGTTAAATATTTTATAGTCCCAACATAACAAATGATCTCAAATCATGTCTTGATACAAAAATGACAAAAATAATGCTGTATCATATTTGTCTTTTTTGTTGAACAAAATTGTAAATAAAAGTGTATCTCTTTCTTCTATTTTTTTACAATGTTTTGTCATGAAACATTAGAAAATGCTTGCAGTGTGTCATATCCATACTTTTCCCAGTTGCAACTCTGGTCTAACCTTAGCCTGCCTGACCTCTCCTTAGTTATAGATGCAACTCTGGATCTAGTCTGACCATCTCCAGCCCCATAGCTGCACTCCAGCTCAACTCTAATCACTGTGTCCATCTCCACCTCAGGACTAACCCCTGTCTTCCTCCAGACAGATCTGCAGTCTAACTTTGCCATGTCAAACCTATACCCACCACTAGTTGCTACTCCAGTCTCAGTCTGGCCACTCCCTTTGCCTGGTCCACAACCTAGCCCAACTTCAGATGGTACACCCATCTTCAGCTTAGGTCTGCTCCTGTTCCACTCCGCTTTCTCTGACAGGTCCACCAATAGCTTAGGATATTTCCATGTTAAACTCTAAACCTTCCTCCAACTACTCCACTCCTCCTCCACCTGCACACTCCCTTCACTCATGCATTCCCTCCACTCATGCACTCCCTCTGCTCTTGCACTTCTTCTAGTCTCACTTCCTCTGGTCCTGGACATTGCTCTGGACTTCACTAATTTAAGTCCACCTCTGTAATGGACCAACTTTTTATCTTATCTAATCTGCAATTAGATAGCATTTATCTTATCTACCTAGTCTAGACCTGTACCTCATGCTGTACATGCTGCCACCCTTGACATCATTACCCATAGCCTTAGCTCCACAGTGATGTCATTACATAGCCTTTTACCTGCATGTAGCCTCATGGATAGCCTCACATAGCCCTCATGTATAGTAGTATATATATGCTGCTGCAATCCAGCACCCAGAGGCTCTCCATTTGAGCTCATCTTGGGTTTCTTGCTCTAGATACTCACATCCTGCTCCTCTCAGAGTCTTGCATGTTAGGGTCCTTGGTTCTTTTGCCTAGGGTCATCTCACCTCGGCTCGAATCTAACCATCTCACTTTGCTCTATCACACGCTGTTCCCCAGCCTTATAAAGGGAAACTATACCCGGACTCCAGGGTTAAGGAGCTTCTCTTTCACAACTTGCGTTTCATACATGGACAGCCTTTAGCACTGTTCCCGTAGTGCTTTTGCATTGGGAGTTTTTAGCACTGCTTCCTTTACATACTGTACACCAGCCCAGGGTCATGCCTGGTGTCTGAAGGTCAGTGCCCGTTCAGGAGTGGTTCGCAACCACAAGGCGATTGAGACATAGTTACCCCATAGTTCCTGCATCCATGCAGAGGTAGACCTATGATCTGCAGCCACTAGCCATTTATATTCTGCATAGCTGTGCCACTGCCCTGACCCGGTGAGAGCGACAGGCAAACAGAGTTTTATGCTGAGTTTAGTGGAACACCTGTGGGGATCTAGTCCCATATAGTCATACCCCTATGTTACCCCTTACCATTACCACCATACCTTACCAGTTTCCCTGCCATCTCATCAAAGCGCAACAGCAGTGCTTGGTGATCATTTATGGTCCCCGCCCTGTCACTGCCACTGAGGCACAAACAAGGGAGTCGGCAGTTGAGGAAGAATACCAGTTTATCCACACCGTTGCCACCTACGGTCACCTTGTCAGCGACTTTGAAGTCCAAGTCCTCCTCAGCCTCCACCGTTCCCTTCCTGTCCCGCCCCTGCCAGACCTCCCTCTTGCTCGCTGCCTGTCAAGACCAGTTCTCCTCGATGATCTTACTAGGAGGTCCAGAGGTGCAGGGGACTAATGAGGAGGTAAGTCCAGACACTAGTAGGTGCTAGTTAGTGTGGAGAGTCAAGTCTGGGTCAAACGAACAAAGTCCGGGCACTAGAGAAGCACAGGGAGTAAGTCCGGGTTTTTGTGGAGTAAGTCCAGACCGCAGAAAAATGGTCCAGAGTTGAGTGCAGCTTGTCTGGAGTGAAGGATATCCCAGAGGTGGGATAAGTCCTGAGAGGTCTAGCATCAAGTCCGGGACAGAAATGGCTTTTGCCCTTGTGCAAGTGGGAGACTTGCTAGGATCAGACATAGGACCAAGGGGACGAGATAGGACAGAGGCCACAGTTGGCCAGAGTTCAGGAGTTCAGGTGAACAGATGGATTAGAAGAGCATAGTGGGTAGTACAGAGTGGGGAGTATCTTAGTCGAGATTTGATCTAAGGATCTACTAGGCCGGAGTAAAGTAGTTTATATAGTAATGAGAACTAGGGTGAGTATATACGGTGACAAGTAAACACCTTAGTTGGGACAAGGGATGGAGCAGAAACAGACAGGAAAATGTACAGGAAAATAAACCGGAGTGGGAGCAGACACAGGGAACTAGGATTACAGGGATGACGGAGCAGATGCAGGGACAAGTAGGTAAAGGGAACTAGGTCGGAAGAGGACAAGTAAGGGTTGGAGATGTTAAGTCCGGAGTGATGTCCAGGACCGGAGGAAGTGGAACCAGAGGAAGTGGGACCAGTGTCACGCACCAAACAGGTTTGGTACAGTGAACATGGAAGATAACGCCTATATCGAATGATCCTTATGCGAAGGATAAGCACGACGGACCCTCATCGTAGCCATCTATTGCACGAGAACCGCCAAGAAGCAGAAGAAACTGAAGGAATAACGTCAATTGTGGTATGAGAAAGGAATGCACACGTCTGCAGTCCAACTCCCATACCAGAACGATCAAAGAAGCCGAAGAATTGATGGAGAAACGAAGGAGAAAGAGAAGAAATGATTTTTAGTGCCCAAATGTCATTTTTAGGCGCCCAGTGCCGGCATTCCGATATTTTGAATAGCTCCATCGTTTCTGAAGCTATCAGGCATGTGACTATACCGTCAGAGAGCCTAGAACGTGGTCTATCTGCCTGTCAAGTTTCGACGCAAATCCATTCATTTCCCACGGAGATATTCCCCCCGCAATCCAGACGTTCGCTTCATTGCTCACTATGGAGTCCGTATTTTCTCTGGATCATTTCTCTGCTATTGCTGCAGATCTCCACTATGTCCTGCTCTTAGGACAGCCTCTCCCAGAGTTCCCGTGCACTCCCTGGCACATATCTTCCCAGCCTGCTCCCTCAGTCCCTCTCGTTCTCGGTCAGTGCATTCTCCTTGTCAGTCCTGCGTCAAGGACATACTTTGGTCATCTTAGGTCTATTGTCAAGCTTGAGAAGTCTTCTCTGGTCGTCTCTGTGTCCCCTGAGCCCTCAGCCTATGGTCCCTTCCTCCCAGATACTTGCCATGTCCATCTTCCTCTGTCGTTCGTCTCACTTCCCTGGATGCGTCGAATTCAGTACTCTATCCGCTTCCCTACTTTCAGATGACGTCCCCCAGCACCATAACAGTTATTCCCCCACTTTATAGTACTATTAGGAAGAAGAACCCTCTCTCGTTCTTTCCCAGAAGAGAGCTCATCAAGGGAGCCCATGGTTGCGCTTCAGCGGCACTAGAACACATGCACTATACCTTAGTGTATGCTGACCCCCCAAAAGACCTCTGGACCCCTGGTACCCTTCTTGTGGCTGTTTTGTCTCGGATCAATCCTCCTATTAATCTCAGATCTTCCCCATTGTTGTCCCATCAAATTCCTGATGGTACACAGCCCCCCATCAAACTTCTTAGGCTGTGCATCAATGACTCCTTCTGCTGTGCAGTGACTCATCCCTTGCTTACTGATGCTCTCTTGTCATCAGTATTACTCTATCCCTTTCGCATTTTTGGTATATTACTCAGCTGATGACTCACTCCCTTACCAATCAATCTTGTCATGCAGCTTACTCATTCCTTTACTCAGCAGCTTATTCATGCTTCCTATGCTTACTCATTCCTGCTTATCCCTTGCTTACTGATCACTTACAAACCCCTTACAAAGCTCTTACCAATCCCTTACCAATCCTTGACACATTCTGCTTACTCCCTTCTCTTTTTGTACTTTAATGCTGTGCCCCCCCATGTATTTAAACCCCTGGGCTCAGCCCAGTGAAAAGACCCAATTGCACGAAATTATCCCTCTCTCAGACTCTCTCAATCAGTATCCCTTCAGTCTTTGAGTCCTTGTAGGCTTCAGTGAAGGTCTAAAGGCTCAATATTGTCAAGTTTATTCAAGTTATTCAAGATCTATTCTTTATACTAGGCTCAAGTGGAGTCTAGGCTTCATACCAGTCAATCTTCCTCGCCTCTGGACATCAGAGGCATTCCTGCCCCTTTGCTGCACCAACCTCTAGGTGTAGTATCACTACTTCAGTCTCTGTCAGCCCAATCCCCACTTTGACACTTCCTAGGCTTTAGGAAGAGTCCAGACCCCTGACCCCTTCATCATCTATTGCTCCTGTACCCCAGGAGTATCCTGCATCATCGTCTGCTTCACCCTGTTGGTGTAGATCCCCTTCCCCCCTCCTCAGCACATCCTCTCTGGACACCGCAGAGGTAAACCACCACTTGCACTTTTTCGTAGTCCTTTGTTGGTGTTGTGTTTGGGTTATCACTCCGACCCAAATCCACACTTTGACTCACACTGGAGGAAGTGCAAGAGTGGAGGGAGTGTACAAGTGGAGGGAGTGTACAAGCAGAGGGAGTGTACAGCTGGAGGAAGGGTGGAGTAGCCGGAGGAAGGTCCAGAGTTGGACATGGAAATGTCCAAGGTCATTGGTGGACCTGACAGAGGGAGTGGAGCAGAACAGGAGCAGACCTGAGCCAGAGTTGGATGTACCATCTGGAGTTGGGCTATGTTGCAGACAAGACCAAGGGAGTGGCCAGACTGAAACCAGAGTAGCAACTAATGGTAAGTACAGGTCCAACATGGAGGAGTTAGACTGCGGATCTGTCTGCAGGAAGACAGGGGTTAGTCCTGCGGTGGAGATGGATGTAGTGACCAGAGTTGAGCTGGAGTGCAGCTATGGGGCTGGAGATGGCCGGACTAGATCCAGAGTTGTGTCTATGCCTAAGGAGAGGTCAGCTGGGCCAGGGTTAGACTGGAGTTGTGACTGGGAAAAGTATGGATATGACACCGCTGCACATTCCGTTCCTCACACCTCCGACCAGTTCAGAAGAGGCCCACCCCCTACTCTAGTCTCTGCACCTATTAGTTCGTCATAGCAGACCTCAACCAGCTCCTTGCCCAACTTGTCCAAAGGGCAAATCAATCTCCAGGCCCATATTGCGGCCCTTGCAGCTGCACAGCCTCAGCCTGCACTGCCGCCACACAAGAAGGGGGTCATGCATCCCAGGAGTTACAATGGCTCCCCGCAGAAGTTCCAAGAATGGTGGTCCAAGATCAAGGTCTGGATGCAGATTTCCATGGAGGGTGCGATGGATGCACAGGTCACTGCAGCAGTTCTGTCTAGGCTCAGTGGCCCAAAGGCTGGTCAGTGGGCTCAGGTCCGCCTGGACGGCTGCATGGCAGCAGTGCACACCCTCACCAGCGCCCTGCCCATTCTGGCAGGGCAACCTCCGCATCCGCCAGCCTGGCCTGCTTGGGATGACTTTGTCGAGAAAATAGAAAGGTTCTTTCTCCCTGGAAACAACACCGAGTGGGCACATGCCCAACTTCTCTGCCTTCAGCAGGGCCCTAGGCAGCGAATCAACGACTTCTTGGCGCAGTTCGAGGCGCTCAAGAATCAAAGTGGGTGTGTGGACCAGTATGCCCATGACCTCCTCGAACACCCACTCCAGAGGAAACTCTTGGAGCAAATTTACTTGCAGAACATGAACCAGGACACCTACGTCCAACTTGCGGCCTCCACTCGTGAAATGGGAAGAGCACAGGAGCTCTTCTTAATAAACACACAGTCTCAAGGTTCAGCCTGCTATTACCAGGGCCAAAATTATTTGTCTTTGGCTGCATCAGGGAGTGGTACCCCTATGGATGGTACCCCTATGGATATAGGTGCCATCAAGACAAACCAGCAAAGGGGTAAAGGGCCCCAATGCTACAACTGCCAATTATTTGGCCACATCGCACGTGAGTGCACAAAGCAACACCACCCTCGTCATGGGCCACGGCAAGCACGGGCAGCACAGGCCCAGCCAGAGGATGACTGGCTAAACGCAGTGTGGGGAATGATGTTTGCAGAAATGCAGGTGTTTTTCAGAGATTTAAAAGATTAGAGAGTGAGGACATGTCGGGCACCCTCACTCTTGAGTCTTCTTTGGACTTAGCAGTATGCATTCTGGACTACAGACTATCTCGTGCTACTACTCCTGTTGTACAGGAAATATTTAAATATTGCATTGCTTTGTTACATACTAAAATTTGTAAAACACACAAAAAAGTGTCTTCTGTGGTTTCTCCCATTTCTGTTTCTCCTTCTCACTACTTGGTTTTGTCTGTTGATACTGTGGACTGCAATTTGAACTGTTCAGTACCTTCTAAGGGGGTCCCTGCAAAGGGTTCAGTGCTGGAAGTAAAATCAAGCGTGCTTAATTCCTGGTTGAATAAAAATATTCTTTCTCCTTCTTTGGCATCTAAGGAACCAGAAAGTCCCACCAGTAACTTGGAAGTTTCTATGGACTTATGAAGGTCCTTCACAATGGAACGTGAAGTGACAGTACCAGTCCACATCCACAGGCCCCTTAAAACTATTGAAGTAGACGCCTTGCTAGACAGTGGCGCTACTGGTTGCTTTTTTGACAAGAGCTGGGCTCTTGGTAGACGTTTGCAGTTATCTAAGCTGGTGAAACCCATCCCTGTGCTTAACGTAGATGGCACTAGGAATCAGGAGGGTGACATCACCCATTATGTATTGCTTACAGTCAGTATTGGGAGACACACTGAAAAGCTGTGGGGTGCCATAACATGCCTTGGAAAAGTTCCACTTATCCTTGGCCACACCTGGCTTCAGAAGCATAACCCCAATATACATTGGGTTTCCGGCAAAGTTAATTTAACTTGGTGTCCTCCAGAGTGCAAGTCACTCTTAGAAACACGCTTTGCTAAGTTATTACAGGAGAATGAGTCCCAGAAAACTTGGGTGCAAGCTTTGAAAGCTCATGAATCGAGGGTCACTATCGATGAGTTGACCCTAGAAGAAGCCCAGAAGCAGGTGCCTAAAGAATACTGGGAGTTCTTAGACATATTTAGTAAAAGGTTGTCAGAGCGCATGTCGCTAAGGAAACCTTGGGATCATGGAATTGATCTGACAAGCTCAAGGGTTGTAAGCTCTTCACGAAGATGGATCTTCATTGGGGCTATAACAATGTGAGGATTTGCAAAGGCAATGAGTGGAAAGCAGCGTTTGTAATGCACAAGGGGGCTTTCAAGCCATTAGTTATGTATTTTGGTCTCTGTAACTCACCCACAACATTCCAAAAGATGATGAATGAGATATTCCATGATATGTTGGATGTCTGCGTGGTGTACATTGATGACCTTATGATATTTACGAACACAGACAATCACGAAAAGCATGATAGGATCGTGCTGGAAGTTTTGAAACGTTTATGTGATAATGATCTTTACGTTAAACCCAAGAAGTGTTGCTTCAGAGTCACCGAAGTCAATTTCCTCGGTATGATTATTTCACATGATGGGATCAAAATGGACCCTGAAAAAGTTAATGCTATTTTGAAGTGGCCAGAGCCAACGAATGTAAAGCAGGTTTGCATGTTTTTAGGTCTTGACAACTTCTATAGACGCTTCATTAAAGATTATGCAATCATGGCTAGGCCCATGATGGACCTTACGTGTAAAGACACTGTATTTAACTTCAGAAAAAAGGAACACACTGGGTTTGAAGCTTTGAAAGCCGCATTTACTCGTGCTCTGGTACTTCAGTACCCTGATCAAGATCGCAAATTCTGCCTGGAAACAGATGCATCTGAGTTCACCATCAGGGGAGTGATATCCGTGAAGTGTGAAGATGGTGAATTCAGACACGTCGCGTACATGTCACATTCCATGACACCTCCCGAACAAAATTATCCTATTCATGACAAAGAGATGCTGGCCATCATAAAAGCAACTGAGGCCTGGTGCCATTATCTTGAGGCCACTCCTTATGTCTTTGAGATATATATGGACCATCATAATTTAATGTACTTTACGAAGTCGCAGAACCTCTCTAAGCGCCAAGCACACTGGCAGATGTGCATGATGCACTTTAACTACTCGTTAATTTATAAAAAGGGAACCCAGATGCACATTGCAGATCCGCTTAGTAGGCGATCAGACCATTATGTATCTAGTTCCGAAGACAACAAGGATCAGGTCCTGTTGAATCCAGTATCTATTAAGCTGATCAACGTCACTGATCAGACTTACAAAGAGTGACAGTCGCTCATTACGAACTTTCACGACAGTCCTGTTGCTGGGCATAAAGGATTAAAAGCTCCATATAATGTGCTCAGGAAGCATTATTCTTGAAAAGGGATGAAAGAGCAGATTCAGACCTACGTAAAGCACTGTCAAAAGTGCCAACAGTCCAAGGTGTTGAATCAAAAGACTTCTGGAAGTCTTGTTCCCCTCCCTACCCCTAGTGGCCCACGGCTTGACATCACAATGGACTCCCATCTTCTGTTGTGTCTGACCATGGATCAGTCTTTGCGAGCAACTTCCTGGGGGAGTTGTATAGACTTTTAGGCATAAAAAGGAAGATGTCTATGACATTTCATCCTCAAACCGATGGTCAAACGGAGCAGTTGAACTGCGAAATTAATCAGTATCTCCGAACCTATGTAAACGATTGTCAGAACGAATGGGCTAAATGGATCAAGATTGCTCAGTTCATTTGGAACAACACGGTTTCGGAAGTCACTACTGATTCCCCGTTTGGAATTACCTGGAGTTACTCCTCTAGGATGGGTGTTGACCCTGTAGAGACAGTAGCCCCAACAGCTAAGGACTTTGCCACCATATTTAATAAAGTTGTTGAGTCTTCTGAGAAGGCTAAACATAATATGAAGCTTCAGGCGGATAAGCACAGAAATCCTGCCTCAGACTATGTTGTGGGCCAACAAGTTTGGCTTTCTATGGACAATCTTCATATGCTGAATTGTGCTTCCAAGAAGCTTACAGAAAGGTGGATTGGCCCTATGAGGTCACTCGTGTAACCCCAAATGCGGTTGAGCTTAAGCTCCTCAAAACTCTTCGGATTCACCCGGTTGTGAATGTTTCTCAAGTCAAACCTTATTTAGGTTCTCTCCCTGGTCAACCTGTTTCCCAGCCCAGTCCGGTACATGTCTCTGAGGAACACGATGAAGAATACAAAGTGGACTGTATAGTAGCTTCTTGTATTTATAAAAGGCAACTCCAGTACCTAGTGCACTGGAAAGGGTATGAGGAGCATGAGAGAACTTGGGAACCTTTGTCGAACTTGAAGAATTCTCCTCTGGTAGTTGAGCGCTTCTATTACGAGAACCCCTCTGCTCCTTGGAAGCTTTGTATGGCCCAAGCAGACTTTAACTTGTTATTTAGTCGTATCCCCGAAAACCTCACAGTTTGCAATGCTCAGTTCTGCAGTCTGGAATCCTGCACCTGAGGGGGGAGTAGTGTAATGGACCGACTTTTTATCTTATCTACCTAGTCTAGACCTGTACCTCGTGCTGTACATGCTGCCACCCTTGACATCATTATGCATAGCCTTAGCTCCACAGTGATGTCATTACATAGCCTTTTACCTGCACGTAGCCTCATGGATAGCCTTGCATAGCCCTCATGTATAGTAGTATATATATGCTGCAATCCAGCACCCAGAGACTCTCCATTCAAGCTCATCTTGGATTTCTTGCTCTAGATACTCATTTCCTGCTCCTCTCAGAGTCTTGCATGTTAGGATCCTTGGTTTTTTTGCCTAGGGTCGTCTCAACCTCCAACCCTTACTTGTCCTGTTTCAACCTAGTTCCTCTTACCTACTTCTTCCTGCTTTTCCTCCATCATCCTTGTAATCCTAGTTCTCCATTTCTGCTTCTGCTCTGGATTGTTTTCCTGTACCTGCTTTATTTTCCTGTCTGCTTCTGCTCTATCCCTTGTTCTAACTAAGGTGTTTACTTGTCATCATATATACTCACCTCTAGTTTCATTGCTATATAAACTACCATACTCTAGCCTAGTAGTCCTTAGATCAAATCTCAACTAAGATACTCCTCACCTCTGTACTACCCCATGCTCTTCTAATCCATCTTGTTCGCAACTCTGGTCAACTCTGGCCTCCATCCTATCACATTCTCTTGGTTCTATGTCTACTCCTAGCAAGTCTCCTACTCTCACAAGGGCAAAAGCCACCTCTGGGATGTCCTTTGCTCTGAACAAGCTGTGCTAAACCCCAGATTACTTTCCCATGCTCCAGACTTACTCTGCATGACCTGGACTTTGCTCCCAGTGCTCCTCTAGTGCCCAGATTTACTTTGTATGACCTGGAATTGACTCTTCATACTAACTAGCACCTACTAGTGTCTGGACTTACCTCCTCATTAGTCCCCTGCACCCCTGGACCTTCTAGTAAGATTATTGAGGAGAACTGATCCTAAGCAAGCCTATCATCTATTTTTGTCTTCTCTTGGTCTGCTATTACTATGTTGGCAGTCCACCTGCAGCCATATTTGATGAACTGTTTTTTCTTTTGAGTGCAAGAGTGATTATACAGCCAATTTTGAATGGCCTATGAAAATACAAAATAAGACAACCTCTCTATAAGTGGGGGATCACTTGTTTTCTTCTTTATCACTCATTGGTGACTCTTGAGTGTCCTGTTGGCCTCCAGCCTTTGAACACAGCTTACAATGTCCATCAGCAAAACTACAGGCATCTTAAAATGTACTTGATTCAACTTATTTACTTGGGCTTTGCAATTAAGTCACTTAGTGAAGTAATATAGCAAGTAAATTTTATTAAGACATGTAAGTAATACAAAGTGTGCTGAGTACAGTGGGGGGTCACCACCATGGCTGAGCTCATCATTGTTGTCATCATTGTTGTTGCCATTGCTGTCACTGCTGCTGCTGGTTGACATTGTCACTGGAGCTGGGGGTGATTGTCATAGTCTTGGATGATGCTTGGGGTTGTTGTTGTTGTCTTGGATGATACTGGAGCTGGGGGTCTGGGGGTCATTATTGTCATCACTGTGGACAATGCTGGAGCTGGGGATGGTCATTGTTGCCACTGATGCTGGTGCTAGAGGTTGTCATCATTGTCTCCACCAGTGCCAGTGCTGGGGGGCATTGAATAATGCTGGAGCTGGAGCTGAAGAAACTGCAGAGGTGATCATTATCACTGTTGATGCTGGTGTGGCAGGTCATTGTCATTGTTCTTGCTGCTGCTGGTCATCATTGTTAATGCTGATGGTGTGAGGGATTGTCATCATCATCAGACAATACCAGTTATGAAGTTGGAAGTGGTCCATGTCATTGTTGACAGTGACAGTGAGGGCAGAGGACTTAGGAACAATTGAACAATTTTAAAGTGTTGTGATTTATAAACATTGTTCCCAAGTCCTGTGTGCTCTACAATGACACTGATGGTGATGTCAGGTAAGCAGCACCCCATCAGCAACAATGCTCACCAGTGACAATGACAGCAATGGTCACCTCCCTCGCTCTAGCATCAACAATGGCACTGTCCAACAATGACAACAATGACAGCTTTGAAAGGTAAGTACCACCCTACCAGCACTGATGCTCACCACTGACAATGATGGCCCTCAGCTCCTAGTGTCATTTGATGACAATGTTGATGATCCCCAGCACCAGTGTCATTCATAATAATGACCCCCATCCCCAGTATCATATGAGATGATGATGACAATGACCAGCAGCAACAACAACAGTGATGGCAGCAAGAATGAGAATGAGAATGGCAACCTCCAGCACTAGTGTTGATGGCAACACCAACAACAACTCCCAGTCCCCCAGCTCCAGCATAGTCTGATGCCCCCCAGCTCCAGCATCAACAACCCCTAGTCCCCCCAGCTCCAGCATCATTAGAGGACAACAATGACAACCCCCCACACCACCTCAACAATGAGGACAATGACCCCCCTGCTCCAGTGACATCCATGATGATGATGTTGATCAGCAGCAGTGGTAATGGCAATGGCAGCAAGGATGTGATGAGGGAGGGGTAGTGGCAGGGACCCTTCACCAACTCAGCACACTTTGTATTACTTACATGTCTTAATAAAATTTACTTGCTATCTTACTTCACTAAGTGACTTAATTGCAAAGCCCAAGTAAATAAGTTGGATCAAGTACATTTTAAGATGCCTGTAGTTTTGCTGATGTCCTTGAAAATGGACTTTCTTTTTATTGCATCAGCTGCCACCCACTGTTCCAGTTTCTCCTGGACAATGATAATCTCATCTTTGTGAAGGGGGGTCTTGCCTTGCCCAGTGGCATCAGACCTCTCATCACTATTGCTCTTACTGTACTCAGATCCTGACATGGGTGAGGTGGAATCTTTGCAGCAAGTCCCAACTTCCAGCACACATACCACATCAAGAAATTGACCAGATCTAAGTGAGGATACATCCACTGTCAAAAAAGGCATAGGATGGCAGATCTCATTCCAGTCACATAATCTCAACTAAACTCTCACTTCACCACTTCCAACCACTAAGTTAGGATTAGTGCCTCACTTTTTTTTAGGGAAGGTGGAAGTCCAGCATACCCTTGCATCATTAGGGATTGCTGCAATGCCATGAGCCAATCCCTTGCAATGGGGTCAGCTCACATGAAGGAGATTGATCTAAGGATACTCAGTTCATCATCCTGCCATTTACCAGCACTACAATCTGATAATGTACAGTAGTAGCCCTGTATAAAATCCTTGACAGCTGAGGCAAGTGCTGCACCACTGAGCCCAAAGACCTTATACAATTGGTTGTTGGGTAGAATATAACCCCACAAGGTCATTGAGGAAAGAAATAACATATCAATCATGTAAGTTTGAAAAAAGGATAATGAAAAATATTTGGTCTCTGGGTGGAGTGGGTCTCAAAGGAAGTTAAACTGTTTAAGAGATGGATGTCCCACTCTTGCTGCCTGATGCTAAATCTGAGAGCCCTCCTCACCTGGTTCCAGACAGAGCCCAAACTGCTTGTGAATGTGACAAAATGCATACTGCTTGAAAGCCCATTGCATCGTAGCCATAGTACCAATAGTATTTTTCATGAGTGACTGTAGTTGCACAATTGTTGTTTCACCAACAACCAACTGTATTGCTTCCTGCTCTTCATCTTCTGGCATGGCATCCTCTACCATCATATGGCAGAGGATTTCTCTGTTAGCCTGCTGTTGCACCTGCTTGATTTTCATTTTTGACAATGCAGCTAAAATAACAGCAGGGACAGTGGGGATGGATGATGCAGAGGAAGGCCCAGGGGTAGGATCCAAGGGAGTGGTGACAGGAGAACTGGTGGGGAGTGTACTAGAGTGAGGTACAGACAGTGGTACTTCAGGTGTCAGAGGGAAGGTTACATGCAGTTTGCATTGAGGGTGTCAAATTTGAGATGTCTTGCCACCCTGTTTAAACCAATTAAAAATCCCCTGATTGGATTCACAGATATTACATTCATGCTGGGATTGCCAAATCACTGAATATTCTGAACATACAAATAGCATGGTTGGATGGTATTCCAGGGCAGATGTGATGCTACTAAAACATCATGATGATAGTCAATTTGCATGCCATGAGCAAGCTGCCTTGTGCATGAGGGGAATAGTTGTTCAGAGAATGTTCAAGGATCTTCTGCTCTTTCACTGGTCAAACTAAAATATTCTTCAATTCACTCTGGTCAAGGGTAACTCTATGTGCATGCATTTATCAGCAATAATTGGTAACCTACTCATAATGGGAACTCACCCAAGGCATTGTGCAGATTTAAAATCGAAGAATGTCTAGGTGGTTAATGAGTGCTGGGAGGTGGGGATCAGATGACAGAATGTCAAACACACAAGTAATCCAACAGATATCAAGTGATGGATACAGGGTTCATACATGAAGATCAGTCCATGATATGTGACATTCAACTTGCTCCTGATCATCATGCCAGATCATCACTCCTGATCCTAAATAAATAGCTTCAACAAGAAACAAAGCATCCACATCAGCAAAGTGGCAAAATCTTGTAAGGCCTTGCAAGGCTATATTAGACTGACTGGGTCCAACAAATCTTGTGACACCTTGCATGGAAATACTTCTTCTGGTCATGTGCCACTAGATCCTGTTAGAAACACATCATCCTGACCAGATTGTGAAGTCCCTGTATTTGGCAAGGCTATGTAAGGCCTTGTAAGATCTTGTAGGTGTAGGCATTGTCAACCACAGCAGCACAGCTTGCCAGGTCTTATTAGATCTTGTAACACTGCAAGCATTTGTGAATGTTTCATGACGAAACTATTGAGAAAGTAGGTGCTTAGTCATCACTAGCACATGACTTTCCTAGAGACTTGACACATGATGTGTCTGGACTTGACAACTTCCATGTGATAGTTTATGTCACATGACTGGTTAAGAAAGTGCTGACTAACCGGAGTCCTATCGCTTATCTATGACATCATAGAGATAAACAGAGATAATGTTCTTTCTAGAATGTTCTTATGGGTCATCTAGACTGTTTCCTTATCTTCTTATCTTACCTATGATGTACTGTGGTGTTCTATGAGATTCTATGAGTTTTCACAGGACTACTATGTTAGGAAGGTACTTATCTACTTGTCCTGTTATGGACTTACAGACACTCCATACTTTACATGGTCTGTGCGCAGCTCAGATGTATAAATACCCTTATGATTCTTAGTATAGAGTAGGATTCTACCCACTGTTTTATCCTCTACTCTTATACAAGAGACTCTCAACCTACCTTTGGTATCCACTTCAAGTTTGAACCATCTAACAAGAGTGAGTTAGTAACTTCATTATCATTCTTGTTAGGCCCGCTGTGCTTGCCCAGTGTCTACACTTGGGCAGTGCTTCCTGTTAGAAACATTGTAAAAAAATAGAAGAAAGAGATACTCTTTTATTTACAATTTTGTTTAACCAAAAAAAACAAATATCATACAGCATTATTTTTGTCATTGGCTGCAATGCGTATTCCACACCAAGTGTGTGTGACCATTGTCTGGGTTTGAAAATTGGTTAGGGTGTATATAAGACTGGCCTTTGGTGATGGTAACCCAACAAATCCTTTCCTTCATAACATCTTTGATTTAAACATGTATGCTAGCAACACCAACAATGTCGACTGGATGTGCGCCCCCTTGCCTGAGTTGGAAGGGAAGCTGACTGATTCAATCCAAGTCCAAATCGCCAAGTTTGACGAGCAGTTGTGTCAGCAACGGGAGCAATTGATGAAACAGGTGGCCGAGCAAGAGGCGAGGAGGTTGGCGGAGGAGGCTGCCAGGAAGAAGGCTGAGGAAGAGGCGAGAAGGGTCGCCGAAGAGAAGCGGAAGGCTGAGAAGCAGGCGAAGAAGCTCGCTGAGGTGAAGGCGTGGGCCGATTTCGAGGCGAGGCATAAGGTCGAAGCAGAGGTGAGGGCGAGGGAGAAGGCAGAGTCGCTGGCATCTGATGAGGCAATGCGGGAGTGTTTGGGGCTGGGGCCAAAGCCAAAGGTGTGTGGTTGATTGATATTTTTTATTTGATTTTGCTGACTTATTGCTTGATTAGCCTCGTCAGGTCACTGCCCGATCCAACACGGGCATAATGTGGTTCAGGCCCCCTTGTGACTGATGCAGGTGAAGCAGTCACAGCAACGAGTGCGAGTTGGCCGACATGCGGTTGGTGCCAACGATCCAAGATCAAGTGCACCTTTGGTGTGTTGTTGGCGGCAATGGAACGAGCAGCGAGCAGTGAGAAATGGAAGGAGAGCGAGATTGCCATGGTGACGATGCCGCCGAGGGGGGGCAAGAAGTGGAAACGGACAAAGAAGGTGATCGCCAACACCACAAGTACGGAGGAGATCAAGGCAGCAATGGGGGGGGTTCTCGGTGGCTGGGCCATCGAGTCAGCCAGACCCAGTTGCACTGGTCTTGGACCGCCGACTCAGGGAGATCATGGCAGCCATTGACCACAACACAAGGGAGCTGGCCAAGCTGGGTTGACAGGTGGAAGGAATCGCCTGGGAGACGAATAGGGCAGCAGACCCAAAGGACCCAAAGGGCAAGGGCAAGGCAATGCCCAAGGGGAGCGAAGAACAGGAGGAGTCAGACAAGTCGGATGGGGAGGAGGAGTCGGGAGATGAAGACGGAGAGGGCAAGTCCGAGTAGTCAGACTGTACATGTAATTGTATTTAGTTTTCTTGTTCTTTTTTCTTGTTTTGTACACTATCAATAGACTTTTTGTCCAGTGATTTGAATGACTTAGCATGAGAGGCTTTCTAAGGGGCCTGGCTTAGTCAGGTAGGCCTTGTGGTAGTCGGCCACAAGTTCTGATGCGTGTCCTAGCTTGGTCGCGATCAACCAAGATGTTTCTTTGTCGGTACCTTCGTAACCAGCCCATCTAACTAGATAGAGGAGTGGGCATTGGCGTCAATGTTGGTCGAACGTTGAGTTGAGGATCTCCATGATCTCGAACTCGGGTTTGCCATTGACTTTGATGGGAGGTGGTGGAGGTTGTGACTGATTTGGTATTGTGTTCAGTGTCGCTGGTTCGAGCTGTGAGATGTGGAAGATGGGATGGACAGCATGCATAGAGTCAGGGAGGCAGATTGTGAATGATAAGGTGCTGACTTGGGTGATGATTGGGTAGGGACCGAGATTCTTCTTGGAGAGTTTCTTTGATGGTCAGGTAGACCTAAAGTACTTGGCCTTGACGAATACTTGATCACCGACTTTGAAATTGGGTGTGGGTGATCTTCTGGTGTCAGCAGGGCCTTGGTACTTTTTCTGGGCAGCAGCCATTTCTTCACGTAGGTACTCATGCAGAGAATCTAGGTCAACTGCATATTCCCATGCCTGAGCCGATGAGAGATCGCACTCGGGGTGCACAGCAAGGTTCGGGTGGTATCCTTTGTTCACAAAGAACGGTGATACGCCAGTAGTAGCGCTAGGGGCATTGTTGTAGGCGAACTTGGCGAGAGGTAGTAAATCTGACCAATTGTCCTGCTGGTAGTTGCAGTACATCCTGAGGTATTGCTCGAGTGTTTGATTAGCTCACTTGGTCTGTCCATCACCTTCTGGGTGATAGCCCGAAGTGAAATGTAATTTCATATCTAAGGCCTTACTGAGTGATCAGAAGAAATGGGAGATGAACTCTGAGCCTCGGTCAGACGTTACATGCGTGGGGACGCCATGCTTAGCGAAGACATGGAGTAGGAAGAGGTGTGCAAGCTCAGGGGAGGTTATTGTATCGTGAGTTGGGATGAATATGGCTTGCTTTGATAGTCAGTCAATGACTACTAGTATGGCTGTGAAGCCAGATGAGGATGGGAGTTGCTCGATGAAATCCATCAAGATGGAATTCCATGGTCAGTTGGGGACCAGTAGTTGCTTGAACATTCCGTAGGGTCAGTGATGTGGTGTCTTAGCTTGGGCACAGGCCATGCAAGACTTAATGTAGTCCTTTACATAGGTACAAATGCCTGGCCATGTATATTCACAATGGATGAGCTCTAGAGTGCAGTTCTGACTGAAGTGTCCCAATAGGGGATGGTCATGCTTGTATCTGAGGACACAAAGATGTAGGTCATCGTCATCGGCCTCGGGGACATACATACAACCATCGAGACATAGATAACCAGTCTCATCGGTCGACCATCGGGAATTTGATGTGTCCGAGAGGTGGGCTTTAGCAATGGGATCGGTCAGGAGGTTGGCTAGGATATCAGTGTGGAGATGCTTGATGTCCATGAGTGCACTTGCTCTGAGTACTGGAGTGTGTAGGTATGTCGCGCGAAGGGAATCAGTGAGCTGTTCAGCCATGAACACTGGTCAGAGGTTCTGTGGATTGACTTGGGCAAAGCCCTTATCCCCCTCTTTGGGGTAGACGTCCCAGTGTCTAGTCAAGGCATCAGGCTTTGCACCAAGTTTATCAGGCCGGAAACAAATGATCAGATTGAATGAGGAGAGATATTCTAACCATCAGGCTTGCTGAGGGGTGAGAACCTTAGAGGTGGAGAAATACTCCAAGTTTTTGTGGTCGGTCATGACATTGATCAGAAAGGCAGGGCCCTCCAGATAATGACACCAGGTCTTGAAGGCCTTGAAAATAGTAAGGAGCTCCTTGTTGTGCATATCATAGTTCAGCTCAGGCGCAGTCAGGATGCGAGAGTAGAACACAATTGGTTGTATCTCGTCATCTGAAGCTGTGATGGATAGGATACCGGTGATCACGTAGTCTGAAGTGTCGGTCTCAACCATCAGTTGGGCGCCTGGCTGGAAGTGGGTGAGGATGGGAGCAGTAGTGAAGGCCTCCTTGAGTTGATTGAATGACCATCGGCAGATGTCAGAGAAATCCCAAGGGGCATCTTTCTGTGTCAACCAAGTTAGTGGGACCACTATATCGGAGTAATTGAAGATGAATTGATGGTAAAAGTTTGTGAAGCCGAGGAAGGACTGAATGTCCTTCACTTTGCAAGGTTCGGGCCAATTGCAGATTGTCTTGACTTTGTCTTGTGACATTGTCAAACCATCGGGGGAAAGGAAGTACCCAAGGTACTCCACCGAGTCCAAATGGAACTCACACTTTTCGGGTTTGGCATAAAGCTTGTGCTGGCATAGTCGCCGAAGCACTTCCCGAACATGTTTGGTATGGTCCTCCATGTTGTCCAAGTAGACTAATATGTTGTCAAGGTAGACTATGATGCAGACATTGAGCATGTCCACAAAGACCGAGTTGACAAACCACTGAAAGGCTGCAGGGGCGTTGGTGAGACTGAAGGGCATCACCTGCCACTCATACAAGCCATAGCGAGTCCTGAAGGCAGTTTTCCACTCATCACCTTCAGCAATACGAACCAGGTGGTAAGCATGTCTTAGGTCGATCTTAGTATAGACCTTTGCCCAACTCGGAGAGTCGAGTAGGTCAGAGATGAGAGGTAGAGGGTACTGATCCTTCTTTGATATTTTGTTGAGTCCTCGGTAATCGATGCAAAGTCGGAGAGAGCCATCCTTCTTCTTGACGAAGAGGACAGGGGCTGCATGGCAGGATGAGGTCGGACAAATGAAACCAAAGCGTAGGTTTTCATTGATAAATGCCTGAAGGGTTTTGAGTTTGATGGGGGAGAGAGAGTAGAGTCTACCGGGCGGTAATGGCGCTCCTTCCAGTTCTATCTTGAGGTCGTGTTCCCAATGAGGCGTGAGTACCGATGCTTTCACCTTGCTAAAGACGTTGGCAAAGTTGTGGTATGCCTTGGGGACAGAGGAGAGGTCAGGAGTAGTGTCGACCGACACAGCACAAAAGCTGCCATCAGGCTTCAGCTGAATAGAGAACTGTTGAGAGCCATCAAGCTGGCAAGCCTTCAAAAAGGCTGCAGCGTTGATGAGAGTGACAGGAGGTGCACGAAGACTGGGAGCCTGAGGCGAGTCAGTCGGGGAAGGAGACGAGACTGACGTAGCATCGAGTCTCAGCATGCTCGGTGAGTGCACTACAGGATCGGGGAGTGAGCTCGGGGTTGGCACTTGCTGCGTAGATGTTCTGAACTCAATACTGCTCAATACCCAGTCAATCGACAAATTGTATCGGGTGAGCCAGTTATGTCCAAGAACCATCTTACAGTCAGAGTCCAATGGTGTGACATAAAATGTCATCAGGGTGACATTGCCAGAGGGAAAGTGGATGGGTAGATCGGTCGCTTCGGTGATTATGGTGGTGGTGGTGGTACCATCAAATAGACGGAGAACAATCAGGGATACTGAGTAGCATGAAAGAGTGTTCATATTGGCAAAAGATGGATCTATGAAACAATGGGTAGACCCCAAATCTACTAATGCAGGAAAGGAAGGCATAGTATGGTCAATGATTGTTACAGAGGGTTGGAGAGAATTTGGATCGGAAAGAGCGTGAGACAACCCTAAGGGCAAACAACCCAAAGAACTACCACATGGGACTCTGAGGAGGAATAGGACTAGAGTTCTTAGAGCGAAAACCCAAAGAGAGCTTGAATGGAGAGCCTGTGCTGGATTGCAATGGTATATATACTATACTACACGTGTCCTGTGCAAGGCTATCCATGAGGCTGTATGCTGTACGAGGCAGTGAACACAGCTGCCATCCTGTGATAAGGCTATGCTAATGACATCAAGGGATACAGCATGCACAGCACGAAGCTGTGGTCCAGACAGTTCTACAGATAAGATGCACTAGATAAGATACTACCGTACGATAAGATAAGACATCACCTAATCGCAGATTAGATAAGATAAAAAGTTAGACCGTTACACTACTCCCCCCTTAGGTGCAGGATTCCAGACTGCAAAAGGTAGGTTCGCATATGGTAAGATTCTCGGGGATCCAAGTAAATAACAAGTCAAAGTCTGACTGCACCATACGAAGCTTTTGAGGGGCAAAACAATTTTCCCTATAAAAATGCTCAACTACCAGAGGAGAATTCTTCAAGTTTGACGAGGGTTCCCATGTTCTTTCATGTTCTTCGTACCCTTTCCAATGTACCAAGTACTGGAGCTGTCATCTATAAATACGAGATGCTACAATATAGTCTACTTCGTATTCTTCATCGCGTTCTTCGGAAACATGTACCGGTCCAGGCCGGGAAACGGGTTGTCCGGGGAGTGGACCTAAATAAGGTTTGACTCGGGAAACATTCACTACCAGGTGAATCCGAAGAGTTTTCGGGAGCTTAAGCTTGACCGCATTCAAGGTTACTCAAGTGACCTCATAGGGGCCAATCCATTTTTCCGTAAGCTTCTTGGAAGCACGATTTAACATACAAAGATTGTCTGTTGAAAGCCAGACTTGCTGACTGACAGTATAATCTGGGGTGGGATTTCTATGCTTATCCGCCTGAAGCTTCATGTTGTGTTTAGCCTTCTCAGAAGATTCAACAACTTTGTTAAATATGGCAGCAAAGTCCTTAGCCACTGGGGCTATTGTCTGCACTGGCTCTACACCCATGCGCGGGGAATAACTCCAGGTAATTCCAAATGGGGAATCAGTAGTAACCTCTGAGACTGTGTTGTTCCAGACAAACTGGGAAATCTTGATCCACTTAGCCCAATCGCCTTGTCGATTGCTAACATAGGTTCAAAGGTACTGGTTGATTTCGCAGTACAACCGCTCCGTTTGTCCATCAGTCTGAGGGTGAAACACCATAGACATCTTGCGCTTTATGCCTAAGAGTCTGTACAACTCCCCCAGGAAGTTGCTTGCAAAGACCGATCCATGATCAGATATTACGGTGCTGGGAAGTCCATGCTGGCACCAAATGTGATCTCTAAATAATTCAGCAGTCGAGAGGGCGGTCTCTTCCTTAGTGCATGGCACAAAGACTACCTCCTTGGAGAACCAATCAATGACCACTAGTATATAGTTATAACCGAGGGATTCTGGCATCTCGGTAAAGTCCATTGTGATGTCAAGCCACAGTCCTTCTGGGACAGGGAGAGGAAGGAGACTTCCAGAAGTCTTCTGGTTTGAAACCTTTGACTGTTGGCACTTTTGGCAGTGCTTCACATAGGTCTGGATTTGCTCCTTCATCCCTTTCCAGGTATAGTGCTTCCTGAGCGCATTAAACGTAGCTTTGACACCCTTATGTCCAGCGACAGGTGTGTCATGAAAGTCCGTGATTAGTGACTGGCACTCTTTGTAAGTCTGATCCATAACATTGATCAACTTAATAGATACCGGGTTTAACAAGGTTTGATCCTTGTTATCATCGGAGCTCAAGACGTAATAGTCCGATCACCTACTAAGTGGATCTGCAACGTGGATCTGGGTTCCTTTCTTATAAATTAATGAGTAGTTAAAGCACATCATTCACATTTGCCAGCGCACTTGGCGCTTGGAGAGGTTCTGCAACTTTGTGAAGTATGTTAAGTTATGGTGGTCCATGTAAATCTCAAAGGCATAAGGAGTGGCCTTGAGATAATGGTGCCAGGCTTCTGTTGCTTTTATAATGGCCAGCATTTCTTTATCGTGAATAGGATAGTTGCGTTCCGGCAGAGTCATAGAGTGCGACATGTACGCTACTGGTCTGAATTTGCCGTCCTCGCACTTAATGGATATCACTCCCCCAACGGCGAACTCAGACGCATCGGTTTTGAGGTGGAATTCATGGTCCTGGTCAGGGTACTGAAGTACTGGTGCACGAGTAAAAGCAGCCTTCAAGGCTTCAAACGCAGCACGTTCCTTATCACCGAAGTGGAACACAACATCTTTACACGTTAAGTCCGTCAATGGCCTAGCCATGATCGCATGGTCTTTAATAAAACATCGATAGAAGTTGCCGAGACCTAGGAATGCTCGAACCTGTTTGACATTTGTTGGCTCAGGCCACTTTAAAATATTATTAACCTTTTCAGGGTCCACCTTTATTCCATCACGTGAGACTATCATTCTGAGGAAGTTGACTTCAGTAACGCGGAAGCGACACTTCTCAGGTTTGACGAATAAGTCATTATCACATAGATGTTTTAAGACCTCAAGCACGATCCTGTCATGCTTGTCCTGATCGTCTGTGTTTGTAAATATCATAAGGTCGTCAATATACACCACGCAGACACCTGACATATCGTGGAAGATTTCGTTCATCATCTTCTGGAATGTCGCGGGTGAATTACATAGACCGAAATACATAACAACGGGCTCAAAAGCCCCTTTGTACGTTACAAACACAGCTTTCCACTCATCGCCTTCCTTGATACAGACATTATTATATCCCCACCGAAGATCCATCTTCGTGAAGAGTTTACATCCTTTCAGCTTGTCGACAAGCTGGCTGATCAAGGGCAGCGGGTAGTTATTTTTAATGGTCCACTCATTTAAATGACGATAGTCTTGAACCATGCACTTTTTGCCGTCTTTTTTGGGGACAAAGAAGACAGGGGAAGTCTGAGGGGAGATGGATGGGCAAATATATCCTTTCGCAAGCTGATCGTCAACGAAGTCCTCAACTTCCTTCTGTTCATCCACCGACAGGGGTATCAAATGCCCTTTCTTAGGTGGGAAGTCTTCCCTGAGATCTATGCCATGATCCCACGGCTTCCTAAGCGGCATGCGTTCAGATGACTTCTTCAAGAAGACATCTAAATACTCCCAGTATTCTCGGGGTACAAGCTTCTGGGCCTCCTCGAGGGTTGTCTCATTGATAGCAACCTTTGACTCGTGAGCCTTTAAAGCCTGAATCTAAGTTTCCTGAGATTCGTTCTGATGTAATAATTTAGCGAAGCGTGTTTCCAAGAGAGACTTGCACTCAGGGGGACACCTAGTTAAATTAACTTGTCCGGTTACCCAATCAATATCGGGGTTATGCTTTCTAAGCCAGGTGTGGCCGAGGATAAGGGGAACCTTTCCAAGGCAAGTGACTGCACACCAAAGCTTTTCAGTGTGTTTCCCAATACCGACTGTAAGTAATACATAGTGCATGATATCGCCTTCCTGGTTCCTGGTGCCATCTATGTTAAGCACTGGAACAGGCTTTACCAGCTTAGATAACTGCAAGTGTCTATCAAGAGCCCAGCTCTTGTCAACAAAGCATCCAGTAGCGCCACTGTCTAGCAGAGCGTCTACTTCTATAACGTTAAGGGGTCCGCGAATGCGGATGGGTACTGTCACTTCATGTTCCAAGGTGAAGGACCTCCGTAAGTCCAAGAAAGAAACTTCTTCGGTTCCGGCAGGGCTTTCCGGTTCCTCAGATGCCAAAGGAGAAGAAACAGTAGTATTCAATAGGGAATTAAGCACACTTGATTTATCCTCCAGTGCCGAGCCCTTTGCAGGGACTCCCTTAGAGGGTTCAGTAATAAATACAGGAGAGTCACTACAGTCCATACTATCTACCGACAAGACAGAGTACTTGTTGAAGGAGACAGAAACCGGGGAAACTACAGAAGGTAATTTTTTATGGGTTTTCTGTATTTTACGAGAAAGAAGCGAGATGCGGTATTTATAAATATCCTGTGCTTCAGGAGACTTAGCACAAGAAAGACAATAGTCCAAAACTCTTACTGCAGCGTCCAGCTCAGACTCAAGAGCGAGGGTGCCCGCTGTGTCCTCACTCTCTAATCTTTTAAATTCTTGAAATAATCCCTCATTTCAGAGAAGGACATGCCGCGAACAGCGTTGACGCGTTCGTTGTCAGGTTGGGGCTGTACAGCCTGGGTTTGTTGGGGTTGCCCTCGACATGGGCGACGCGGTTGACAACACTCGCAAGCGATGTGTCCGAACCACTGACAGTTGTAGCATTGGAGCCCTTTACTCCGTTGCTGGTTTTGCTGCTGAGCAGCGCCGATATCCATTGGGGCGCCAGCGCCCGGCATAACTCCATAAGAGGAGGTCCCACTCCCTTGCTGATAATAGTGGGCGCTGCCCTGCATATTAATCAGGAAGAGCTCCTGAGCTCTTCCGACAGTTCTGACCGAGGTGGCCAGCTCAGCATAAGTGGTGTGGTCCTTCGCCAGGAGGTACACCTGCTGGAGGACCTGCCTCTGTACTGCTCTTTCGAGCAAGTCCCTAGTGTAGGCATTGGGACAGCCACTCTCGATCTTGAGCAACTCAAAAGTTGCGAGGAAGTCGTCCACTCGCTGACGGGGGCCCTGGCGCAACATTAGCAACTGGGACCTAGCCCAGTCGGCGTTGTTGCCAGGCACAAAAAAGGCAGTTATTTCGGCCTGCAGAGCGTCCCACGTCGGGTACTCGACTCCTGGACTAAGGTAGTAGTCCAACTTTACCTGGGCCCAATGCCCAGCTTTAGGTCCCTCGAACCTGGAGAGAATGGCCACCATCATTTCACTATTCCTGGTGAGGAGGCCGCTCCTCTGGTTCATCATGACCCACAACTTCATCTTGCTCCACCAAACTCTGAAGGCCTGGGGGGAGCCATCATAATTCCCAGGTTCAGCGACAATCTTTTTAGGGGCGCGAGGCGGCGCCGTGGGTGCCCCGGGGGCTTCGGGAGCAAGGCCCTGCTGTGCATCGGCAAGGGCCTGGATACTGTTTTGCAGGTCGATTTGCCCCTGCGCGAGCTGAAGGAAAATTTTGGAGGGCATCCTGGTGGTGACCCTGCTGTTGATCCATCGTTTAATATGGGTGATAGCGGGAGTAGGGAGCGCCTCGGGGACGTGCGGGGCAGAGGCAGGAAGTGTGAAACGTATGGCGGCATGTGAGCAGGAGGGCAGGTTCAGCCTCGATGTAGAAGTGGGGATTGTCGAGGAAGAGGTCTGCAAGATCTTCAATGACGAGACTGTACCAGCGGAAGGAGGTGTTGGTCTGCTCAATCCTTTTGAAGTCTGCTTCTCTGGCAGCTTCTTGAGCGGGCGTGAGAGGAAGGGGGTAACGGGTATCATAGAAGACTGTCAGGCATCCTGCCTGATCAAAGGAGTACTCATAGGGATGTATCGTGACTAACTGGTAAGGGTAACATAGACATAAGGTTATATCGGGACTAGATCCCCACAGGTGTTCCAATGAACTAAGCATAAGATTCTGTTCGCCTGTTGCGCTCGCCAGGTCAGGGCAGTGGCACAGCTATGCAGAGTACAAACGGTCACTGGCTGCAGATCACAGGTCTACCTCTCCACCGACAGAGGAACTACAGGTAACTATGGCTCAATCTCCTTGCGGGTACAAACCGCGCTTGAACGGGAGCCGCCCTATAGACACCAGGCACGACCCTGGGCTGGTGTATGTATGTATGGGAACTAAGTAACATTGAGAGCACAGAGCTACTCGGTGTGACACAAAGTCAATGCTGGCACGAAGCCAAGAGGGTACTGCTTAATGCTACAGTTCACATTTGTTCTCCTTAAGCCTGGAGTCTGGCTATAGTTGCTCTACTAGGCTGAGCAAGCGCGTGGTAGACAAAGTAAGATGGGTAGATTCGAGCTCTAGTGAGACAACCCTAAGGGCAAACAACCCAAAGAACTACCACATGGGACTCTGAGGAGGAATAGGACTAGAGTTCTTAGAGCGAAAACCCAAAGAGAGCTCGAATGGAGAGCCTCTGGGTGCTGGATTGCAACGGTATATATACTATACTACACGTGTCCTGTGCAATGCTATCCATGAGG